>JAPKIE010000038.1:0-101743 GCA_026725045.1 Vanrija sp. TS_01
CCCCTAACCCCCTAACCCCCTAACACAGAAAGTGGGACATCTGCCGTCAGCAACAGTCTCTGGGGTACATCTCACGAGGGACCGCTCTTCAGCGTCGGGGTAGATAAGTGCCAGCGTGTCCACCGGCGGCAGCTCAGAGGGGATAGCGTTGAAGACGGCCGCCAAGGGCTGGAGGATACCGCTATCTGGTGTGACTACGCTTGTTCGTCGGGAGGAGGTTCGGCGGGTGGACAGCGCCCGCGTTGACGAACCGGCATGCGGGGGCGAGGAGGAGTCGGGGTACACGCACTGAGCCCATGATCAGTCACGACCTGCACTCATCCAGATACCAACCGGTCGCGAATGCCGAGCACAGCGTCGACAGCTCGGCTTTTCCTCATCGCATCTGGTTGAGTGGTCAGATATGGATAGGGAGACCGACGCACTTGTGCTTTGAGCGCCGGCAGCCGAGACAGCCGGTTCGGGTTCGCCTGAACCGAGGGGCATATGGATCAGACAAGCTGTCCATTGATGCTCGTGTGAGGCTGCGTATTGGGGTGACAGAGATCAAGATGCAAGAGTGATCCTGCGCGGCAACTGGTTCAGGACATACTGGGGTCTCCGGAAACAGGGTCTGTCGGGGCGGTGATAAGCCGGTGTCTGTAACCACGGGTGGAGGTATATATATGGCGATGCGGCCGTGGCACATTTACAGCATGCAACATGGGACAGGCGGCAGGCCTCGGGTTGGAGTAGCATGCCTTGCCCCTGCGGAGAGTTTTGCTGGTGCAGACAGCTGAAAGCGAGTGGCCGTATTGGAGAAAACGAAATCCCACTGGTGGTGTTGATACGCTTCAAGCAGGCAACACATTTTCCATCACATCATCCTGTTCGACTTTACGTGGGCTCTGTCTCCTCCAACTACAACCACCCCTTACCCACTCCCCACCGCTTAAAAGATTCTGTCCACGATCCTATCAACCAACCCAGCATGCTCGGTTGCCCACTTCTCCTCCTCCGTCCTCGTCATCTCGTCGAGCTCTTCAAGGTTGCTGACAAAGTCCATCGCAGTGACTGGGATGCCAAACGGCTGGTCGGCATGCCGTGCGCCCTTGCACTTCCACAGGATGAACAGGGCGATGAAAATGAAGACGGCGCCGTATGTGAAGAGAAAGTCGGTAACGTTGAACTGGCCCGGGGCGAAGAAGAAGTAGCCGCTGGCGCGATGTCAACGCGGTATTCTACTGCTGGAGCAGATGCCTACCTGAAAATAAGGGCAAACGACGCCATGAAAAGCAAATACCAGGCTGACCAGGGCTGCAGGTACCCCTTCGCTGGGAGAAAGTCGGGTCCGAGGTTCTGTGCCTTCATGCCTGCTCGAAAACGAATGTAGGAGCTGAGAGTTGGCGAGTCAGAAACGGCTCCCGCGGGCCAACTCACGCAGCGACGACAATCTGAGTGAGAAGTTGAGTCGCGGTGGTCAAATTGATGAGCCAAACCAGGACTGCGGCACGTATCAGCCAAGACACCACGGTTTTCACGTACCTCTCGATGTCCCGCTTGAAAGCGCCAGATACGACAGACATCCGAGAGCCAGCGTGATGAGAACGCAGACGTAAGGCAGTCCGTACCGGTTGGTACGCGTAACAATCCTTGGCGCCTGCCCTTGAAGTCCAAGGGCAAACAGCGTGCGGCTCGCCGCGAATGCCATTGACGATCCAGACGAGAACAGGGAAATCAGCAGCCCAGCGGACAGGACAGATGGAAGGGCCGAGGAGATCTTGAGCCGTGTCATGTTGATAACATACTACGGACGCTGGTCAGGGTGTGTCTCGGTAACGACGTGTCAACTTACGGGAGAACGAGCAGTCTTGGTTGTAGCACTGAGGAGCGAATGCGAATTGGACGGCGCATTGATACCCACAAAGAATGCGCCACCGATGTAGAAGGCAATGATGCGGAAGACGGTGGCCCGATAGGCCTTCGGAATAACACGGCGCGGGTGTTTGACTTCGCCAGCCACCAGAGCAATGTAGTCGGGGCCGACCTGGGAAACATTAGCGATGCCCAGTAGTGTCACTCACAATGGCAAATGCTCCCCACTGGAGGGCCTTCCAGATGTCGTACGCGCGTCCAGTAGCCGTTGATGAGGCAAACGGTCCCGGGTCTTTCCAGTATCTTCATGGTCAGAGGGTGCCTTGATCGTTGCAGACTTACCGGAACCCGTAACGATCATGGATTGGGTTTGCACCGCACATTGTGATAATCGTGAAGAGAAACGCCCCAAAGATCATGAAGACTTTGAGGATGCTGATCCAGAACTCTGTGAGTAACGTTAGTCTCGTGCTCGTACTCGCAGTCTAACCGGTTTCACCATAGACCCGGACATTGACAACCTGAACAATGACGAGGAGTACCAGACCAGTCGAGATGCAGATTGCAGGATTGAGGTTAGGATCCCAATACGCAACAATGACGTTGAATGCTGGTGACAGTCAGCCTCGGCATCGCAGCGGCGACGGTTGGACACTGACCCGCGAGCTCTGAGCAGATAAGAGCGACTTGGGAGATGAAGTAGTTCCCTGGTGCAGTGTCAGCATGACGAGACAAGGGTTATAGACGCACAGCCAAGCGAAAAACCAACAGCCGGGTCAAGGAATCGGTCTGCGTAATGAACGAATCCGCCATCGACAGGCAGAAGGGTGCACATCTCAATGAGGCAGTTGCTGAAAGCCTTGCAATCATCAGCTTCTGTACCCGCCGCGTAGGGCTTACCCAGACGACCGACGACCAGATGGAGACTCCGATGAGGAGTGCAAGAGGACCTCCCGTCAAGGGATTGCCGATGGATATGAACACAGATGAGCCGATCGCACCGGATATGGCGATGAGCTGAAGGTGTCGCATGCGCAGGCCGCTGGATGAAGGTCAGAGTGAAGTCATTGGTACGACTCGCGCGGGCCTCACCGGTGGGCGCCGCTCACGAGTTGACTGCTCGTGGAGCTGTGAGGTTGCTCAACGCCGACTATGTCGACAGCGTCTGGGGCTTTCTCCATGTCAGACATGTTGTGTTGTGGATTGGACTCGAGGAAGAGTGGGCGAACTAGGTTCGTGCCGGTTGCCTTATGAACCGCTCGACTGAGATGATATCAGCCCCGCGCCGCGCTGAGCAAGGTCGGCGTTGTGGGGCATCTGGCTGGAGAGCGGGGTGGAAGCGCAGCCGCAGACATGGATAGGGACCGCGAGACGCAGCGGCTGATGAAGGTGAGGCTAACAAAAACAAAGGCAAGATGGGCCCGCAACCGCAGCCGCAACCGCAACCGCTGCCGCTGCCGCTGTTGCAGCCGACTCTGACCAATGGAAGGCAATCAGGCTCCACAAACCCTGCGGAGCACCGCACCGGCGCTCAACTTCTCTAAGCGCAGCCGCACCTCTTCGATGCATGGGGTGATGATACTGTCGCGGAAGCGGACGCGGTTGCATGCGTGACACAGTATATGTACTGGCCCCCAAAGTACATACAAGGCATGAACCAGCCCGTCTCACTCCTTGCAAAGCATGTGTGCCAAGATTGATGGCGCTCCCGGCCGCGAGACCATCGGCCTGCCCATCGCCGAGGGCATGAGCATCTCGCACTGGCTGCAGACTGTGCGCGCCGACCCCCTCTTGGACCACCGCACCGCAGACGATCTACCAAGGACTGCGGATGTGGTGGTGATTGGATCAGGCGTAGGTCGTCTGATCCGCTGCAGCCCACGGCTGAACGTCGCAGATCACTGGCGCCCTGGTTGCCTTGTCTTTGCTCCAGACAAGCCCTTCAACCTCAATCGTCATGCTTGAAGCCCGCGAACTGTGTTCCGGTGCCACAGGACGGAATGCCGGACACTGCAAGCCGGACCAGTGGCGTGGTTTCCGCGACTATGCGTCTCGCTTTGGTGACGAGATGGCTCTCAAGGTGTGGCAACGAAGGATTTCAAAGTTGACCACTAGATTCTCGCCAACGAGGGAGAAACACTCGACGCACTTGTCGCCTATGTCAAGACCAACAACGTACAGTGCGACATGTGGACCGGCAAGACTGTGAGGTGCAAATGGCGACGGGCCTTCTGACACACAGCTCGATGTTCTTATGGACGCCGAGTCCGTGGCCGTCGCTGCCGAGACGTTTGGCGCGTTCACCAGGGCTGGGGGCGACACCTCCAAGATTCAAGTCACGACGAGCCCCGCCGAAGCTGCAAAGGTGAGCGCGGTGGTATTCGCCCAACTGATTACAGATATCCCGCCTGCCCGACGCGCGGGCAGTGTATGCGTGGGATGCGGCAACGCTCCACCCATGGAAACTAGGTGAGTGTTGCAGCATGCTCTGGGCTCACAAGCAGTGGCGTTCGTCATCCGACAGTGTCTAGACCTCGGCATGAATCTCCAGACATGGACTCCAGCCACCGGCGTCACTGGCTCAGCCGATGCCTGGACGGTGCACACTCCGCGCGGGCCCATCTCTGCCGCCTCAGTTGTCCACGCCACCAATGCCTATGCAAGTGCCCTTCTTCCAGAGGTCGGAGGCATCATCGAGCCAATGCCACACATGTGCAACCGTGTCATACCGCCTAGCACAATGTCTGGCTCACAGGCTCTCCAGAACTCGTACGCTGTCATCTACAAGGACGCACTGTACTCTGTCAATCCGCGCTCAACTTCCGATGGCAACATTCTCGTTGGCGGCAGCTGCAAGAATATTTACCGGCTTCGGGAGCACGTTGACGAGAAGACGGCACGCAAGACGGATGACAGTCTCGTCGACTTTGAGCCGGTTACAAAGTCGGTACGCGAGCTCGGAAGTGCAGGATTCCAATGGTGCGCACAAGGATGCCAGCAGCACTGACGGCAGGGACGCAAACTCAGCAACCCGTGGCGCAGCAGTGCGTTACGATCATGCTTGGAGCGGCATCCTGGGCATGGTAGGTGCAGCCCATCAAACACTGCTGACGTTCCAGAGCGCCGACGCGGTCCCGTTTGTCGGAGCCGTCCCTGGCAAGCGCGGCCAATGGATGTGCTGCGGCCACAACGGACATGGCATGGTGAGTAAGCACTTTTTGTCGGGGGCGGCTAACCACATCCCAGGCGAGGATATTTACATGTGCCCCAGCTCTTGCGAAGCTCATCGGAGGAGCCAATTGGAAGGAGACTGGGCTTCCAGAGTGCTTCGAGGTCACCAAGCAGCGTCTCGACTGGCTGGCAGCGGTCGCGTCGCGCACGGATATTCGGGCGTCACTGTAGTCTGCAGGCAACGTGGCGTGTCGATGAATGTGGAATGTGTTGCAAGCAAAGGCTCGTGCCGTGGTAAGGCGACACCGCCGCGACGTAACCTCGACGCTGCATCTTTGCTCTATGCACTCTTGTTTGGATAATCGTCTGAGAAGGTATGACGAGCTTCGCCCCACCACAGCGGCGTGATGGTGCACATGTCAATTCAGGTTCAACGAAGTGTCGAAGAGGAAGCGGCTTGTGGCATCCTCATGCATTCGCGCGCAGCTACGGCACACTGCACCCCGTCCTCATGCCGTCCTATTCCGACCTCCCTTCACACTCCACCCCTACACACCCTCTTCCTTGCCGGCCTTCTGCGCCGCCGTGACATACCCCTTCATCTTGCGCGGGGCCTCACGTGCCTCATACATCTCGTCGACCTCGGCAAACGTGCGGCCGCCGACTTCCGGGAGTATGAAGAAATTGACGACAAGACCGATGCCGCCGAGACAGGCGAACAGAAACATGGTCTTGACGCCCCAGCCGCGCGCACCCTTGCCTGTGTACGCCAGCATGAAGGGGACCTGGGGTTCAGCAAACGACTTGGTGTCGCACTCACAGTGTAGCCAAACATGAGGCTGAAGCACATGGACATGGAGATCACGACGCCCGTGGTGCGAGCACGCAGGCGAGGCGTCGAGATCTCGGACGTCAGTCCCCATCCGACGCCAGCAAGACAGCCGGCATAGAAGAGCACCCAGATGCAAATGACGCCCAAGGTCGCATTCAAGACCGCGTCTGTGCGCTCAACTGTGCCCAGCGCGCCAAGGATGATGTTGCAGACGAAGCAGCCCGTGCCGCCAGTGAAAATGAGCGTGCGGCGACCAAACTTTTCAGTCGTGTAGAACGACACGATAACCATGGCCACGAGGAGCGAGCTGGGGTCAGTGGCGACAGACGACTCAACGTACTATACAATACATGTAGCCTGGAACGGCTTCTTGATGCCGGCCTGTTGCAAGAAGTCTACAGTCAGCCTTGTCCTCTCAGCACCACTCACACGTCGCGTACGAGAAGACGACCGACGCGCCCGACCACTGCAGCATGATAACACCAAAGAAGCTCGCCATGGTGCGTTTGAAGTGCGTGCCCATAAAGATCTCACGGTACGTCGATGCCTCGACGTTGCGCCTCTGGGCTGCCTCGTGCTCCAGCTCCGTCTTCATCACAAGGTACTCGTGCTCGACGTCGTAGCCGGCCACGGCGCCGTTGAGCTTCCCGAGCGCGGCCTTGGCCTGCTCGTCGAGGCCCTTGCGGGCATAATACCATGGCGACTCGACGAGGAAAGGCAGACAGAGGATAAAGAGGCCAACGAGGACCCACTCGGAGTAGATTGCAAGGCGCCAGTGTTGCGGGTCGGTCACGTTGACGACTTCGAGCGCGATGGCTGAGGAGAGTTGGCCGAGGGCGAGGAACAGGCCGTAGCTGGGGTCAGCGATAAGCAAAGCTCTGAACCTACCAGCAGAGCAGGGCACCACGATTCTGAACAGGAGCGACCTCGGAGATATACTGGGTATCAGCACCGGGAATCGACGCAACTTACCAAGAGCGACGTCGCCTGGCCCATGCCGCCGGCGAGTCCCGCCACCATCTTGGCCCCGAGCCAGCCGGCCATGGTCGTGACAAACTGCTCAACAAGAACACCGGCAATGACGGCGACGGCGGACAGGAGAAACGCGACGCGGCGCCCCCACCTGTCGGCGATGAGCGTACTGAGCTGGTGCCCGAGGATGCCAAACGCCGCGCCCTGGGGTGTGAGAGTCTGAAGTAGACGCAGGACTCACCGTGCCGCCCCACGCCGAGACGTACTCAGCGGCGAGAGACTTCTTGCCCGTGGCTGGGATGTAAGTGCCAAACTGGTCGATGAAGCCGACGTTAGACACGATCGAGCCTGGGTGTCAGCGTGGGGTATACGCGACCGACATGCCAGTGATGGAGCCCTGGTAGCCCTCCATCAGGACGCAGACGCCGCCGAAAAAGCAGCAGAGGGTCGCGCGCCAGAAAGTCTTGGTCGTTTGCCAGCGGTTGAGGTGGAGGAACTGGCTAGCAAGGGGAGTGGGGGCGTCCTTGAGCTCGTCGAGGACGTCGGGCTTGTCCTTGATCTCGTCGAGCAGGTGGGGCGTGTCCTTGTACTCGCCAGACGGCTTGTCTGAATTATCGATGGCCATTGTGCCGACTGATTTCCGGGTTGAGGTGGTGATCCGTCACACCAGCCTTGATGCTTTATACACGACACATCGAGGCAGCCAGCGAGAACGCAACCGATACCGAGCCCAACGTGTGTGGAGGTGGGTGTCAACGAGGCCGCGGCGGAGACTCCAGATTACAGCACCGTGGATACTCTGCGGGTTATCTGTGGAACCACCGAGGCGGGGGGATGCCCGAACGGAACGTGGGCGCGGGTGGGAGAGTGGGCGATGCGGGGAATCTGCGATACCTACATGACACGGGGTTGCTCTTGCAGAGACGACATGAAAGATCTCTGTAATCACGGTCCCTGAGCACCCATATCGGCCAGATGCCGGCCTTGTCCCGAGGTCTTGTTGACAGTGGGAAAAGTGCGGGTTAATCGTGCGTTTTTTGCGGGGCCCAGGGACATCGAACCCTCGGCAGTCAGGTCGAGAAGAAACCACGTTTGCGGCGACTGGGTCGTGTGTGTACATAACGCGTGCCTGCGTCATGTAGCAGCGCACCACGACGCGACGATGACCGCTTACCCCGCCTACGACGTGCGCAAGGTGCTGCACTCGATCAAGCACCCGTCCCCCGACCTCGTCAATGTCTTTGCCCACCGCGCGCTCCGCTGTCTCGGCTCCACGACCGAGAACAGCCTTTCGGCCGTGTCCGCCGCCGCCCAGCACGGCTACGAGGGCATCGAGATTGATATCCGCCTCACGCGTGATGGACAAGTCGTCGTGTTCCATGACGCGGGAATGGGGCGGTTGACCGACGTTCAGCCCCCACCTGGAGAAGCCTACCACAACCCGTTCACTGGTCACGGATACTCGCCCATGGTCAAAGAGACGAACTGGTTTGGAGGGATGGAGCACCTCCACCTCCGCGACGACAGCGGCAACGTGACCACCGAGAGGCCGATCCTGCTCAAGGAGCTGTAAGCTGCTGTAACGACGCTGCTGACGCCAGCCTCGAATTCATCCGCGCCGAGGGCATCAACATCGTCGTCCAGATCGACGTCAAGGACCTAGACGCCATGGCACCCGCGTACGAGCTCATATGCGACTATGCCAATGCGGCTGGCGTGCCGGCAAAGGGTGGGTATGCACCCAGACGACCCCGCTGACGCACAGAGTGGTGCCTCTGGAAGCCCAAGGGTGAGATCTTCCCTACCCCCGCTGGGTGGGAGGCCCAAGAATGGATCCAGAAGGCGCTGGGGCGTGGTGATGCCCCACCCTTCGTCCTCTTCTACGAGCATGAGGATGAAACCGGTGCGTAGTCCCAGCGACGCTGCTGACCCCAGTGCTTCCCTCCATCCAAGCGTGGCAGAGCTGCCCTTACCTGATCAACTACGAACTGCACGTTCCCAAGCCGGGCGGCATGCTCCAGTCGGCCCTTGACTACATCCTCTCAACAGGCATAGGCGTCGGTTCGTGGTTCATCGGCGGTGACGTCCCGCGGAGGTACTACGACGTCGACGCAATGGCGTGGGACGACTCGGCTGTCCGCGCCGACCTTCTCGCGTCCGGCCCGAAAGTCAAGATGATGTACCGCGAAGGGTAGGTGAGGTCACCGAGCGAGCTGACAATGGTAGACACGGTATCATCGTCCGCGGCGGTGTGCTTGGACGCCCGCCGGCCGAGGGGGACGAGGATACGCGCGTCGATTTGGACGCGCTGATCCGGCAGGGCTTCAGCTACATTGTTGGTGCGTGGCGACTTGAGTTGCGGCGGCTTGGGTTTGTTTGCTGATGCTGCGTAGCCGATCCGTTTGACGACCTGAATCAGAGGATGACGGCCATGGGCAAGCGGAATGTCAGCCACATCATGGCTTAGGGCACCAACCTTGGGGGTTAGATACCATTGGGTTAGAAAGACAGATGCATGGGTTGAGTCTGCGTCGTGTCTGGGGGGTACGTAGTCGTGCAGAGATCGCCTCCGCTTCCACAGCGCATGGCAAGTCGGAGTAAAGGGCATTCGGTCAGACTTTGTCAACGCCTCTTGCAGCTGGTCCTTGCACCCTGGCGTCGGCAGCCCACTTCAAGTGGCCATGGACGCCAGCTGCAGGAGATCTGTTGTAGGACGTACCGGTAGGACGTACCCGGTCGCTCGGTCAAGGCGTCGAGTCGGAGCGGGCGCGCACACCCCGGGTTGAGGCACGAGCGTGGAGGCACGAGTGTGGGCTCGAGCCTCAAGTATGGGAGATACGTAGCCGGAAGCGTCATCCCGCGAAGGCTACGTCCTTCATGCAACCATCTCTAACATTCAACTCTCCAATGCGCATGTTCTTCCCGCGACGACTTTCTGAATCTTCGCCATTCAGCCTTTGGACATGTTCAAGAACCGTAGGGGTATTCATTCTACTGCAAGCGACTCTACCAACCTCAAGGCTCAATGTCGTCGGTCAAGGCGTAAAACTCCTTGGCGAACCGCTTCTGGACCTCGACGCGCGACTCGCTCTGTCCGGGCGCAATGTTGCGCACAAAGAGGTACTTGCGACCGACTACCATCAGCGTGGCCCATCGAGCATACTTACCGAGCAACGACGTGCTTGCCTGGCCCGTGAGGGACGTCTTCTTGCCTCCAAACACTGCACCCCCCGCCTCGGTGAGGATACAGATCCCAGCCTGGTTTTAGCTCTATCACCAGCTGACAACTTACACATACGTCCCAAGCCCAGCACTGTTTTCAGCATAACCCTGACACAAACTCACCCCAATCTCCCAGTGCATGTCCTGGCCGCCCGCTGCGACTTGACAGATATTGAGCGAGGCGCACCCGATGCTGCGGAGCGAGTGCACCATGCGCCCACCGTGCTCGGGCTCCCCTGCAAGGAGCTCGAAGGTGCGCAGACGGGAGGTGAGGACCGAAGGCCGGCGCGAGCCCCCAATATCGACGGAGATGCTGGCGTCAGGCATGTTGTGTGGGAGGGGGACCTACAGCGCGTGTCCTAGATCCGGAAGCGGGCGGCTACCGGTGAGTGGGAGCCGGGTCGCCTCGTTCAGGTATGCCCCGCGCCCGGCTGCAGCCGAGTACATCAGGTCCAAGAAGGGGTTGTACACGACTCCAATGACAGGGACACCACCGACGGTAAGCCCAATGCTTGTCGCGGCCATGGGATATCCGTGGATCTGGCGTCAGCGTGTCCAGGTTGCGGCTTACAAAGTTGGTCGTGCCATCGATCGGGCTGTGGTCAGTCTCCACCTGCTGCTCGCTCGCTCACTCGACTGCATGTCAGCATACCCCCAAGACGCAACATACCTATCCACGTAGGCGCATCTGTGATCACTTGGCCGTCGTAGGTCTCCTCGCCGACACTGTCTCAGCCTTGCCCCTCAGTGACAACTCACAACAGGTGCTGGGGGTATGCCTTGCGAATGCGGCCGAGGATGAACGCCTCGACGGCCTTGTCGACCTCGGTCACGAGCTGGAATCAGCTGGACCCTCTGACTCAGCTCACATCGACCGAGTTGGCCTTGGTCTGGGCCGCTGCCTGGGACTTGAAGATGCCTGCTTGACCTTTACGGATGAGATCCCCTGCCTGGGGGTGAGCACGTGGGTGACGAGTGGACGCACCTCGCGCGCGAGGGCGATGGCAAAGGCCAGGATCTCGTCGAGGTCGACGCCGCAGGAGTTGGGGTTCTCGGTCACCATCGTGCTTTGTCGTTCACTGGCGCTGCATGACCCGGTCTTATGAACATGTGAGCAGCGGCATGGCCACATGCCCGCTGCCACGCCAATTCTCCACCCTCCCCCGCAATATCTCCACCTCCACAGTTTGCCCGCCATTTTCCCGCAGTTTGCCCACCATCACAGCATAGATAACACGCAGCTTCTACCCTCGCACCATTCCGATCTCATCGCGCTAGTGCCAGACACGATGGAGCTCCCTCTCTTATCTTCCGGCATGGGGCCTGCCATGACCCAATCGTGCGACCAGTGCCAGATCCGCCGGCGAAAGGTGAGCCCCGCTCCAGAGTCCGCTAACGACAGTGCAATCGTGCGCTACAGTGCTCGATGTGCGTCAAGGCCGAGCTGCGGTGCACGTACCGTACCAAGCTCAAGAAGCGGGGACCCAAAGGGACGATTGTGGAGCGGCTCAAGAAGCTGCAGGAGGACGAGGAGGCGCAAAACGAAGATCAAGCGAGTATGGGCGACGTGGTGCTGCCGAGCAACGAGGTAGGTCACCAGCGAGTCATGGGGCTGACATTCCAGCTGCAGCTGCCAAGAGGGAGCGACCTTGGCCTGTCCCCCACTTCATCTTCTTCTGCCCTCACACTTGACATCTCCCCGCTTGCCCTAACACCCACCAGTTCCCTCCCCTTCGCTCCCACCATCTCGACCGTCCTCACGCCGACAGAGATCGACACTCTGGTGGCAAAGTACTTTCACCACATCCACCCATGTTATCCATTCCTCGACCGCGCATGGTTTCTTGAACGGCTGCACGCGCACGATCACACGCACGTGTTCGACACCATGGTCCTCGCGCTGTGCGCCCTAACCATGGCCTTCACCTCTGAGGTGATACGCAGCGACGACTCTGATGAAGCCCGGCAACGCCGCGAACGCGTCATTGCCGAGGTCACACTACGACACTACACCACGGCCCTCGGCGCCAACACGACGCTCGAGCAGGTCATCACCACGTTCCACCTGGGCTTATACTTTTCCATTGTGTTTGGCGACGAGGCCGGCCACTTTCGGATCGCAGAGTCTGCGCACCTCGCTCGCTCGATGGGGCTGCACCATGCGAGCACGTACGCCGGCATGGACCCGGCGGAGCGGTCGCGCACCATGGCCGTGTACTGTTTTGTAGTAACGCGCAACCGGTGAGTTTCATCCTGCGAGCCTTGCTGACCGCCAGAGCATGCGAGCTGCGGCAGGGCACGAGCCAGGTGGTGTGCCTCGGCCAAACGCCACTCCTCCCGGCGTTTGACGACACCATCGATCCAGCGTACCGCCTGTTTAGCACCGACACACGCGCGGTAGAGGTCTCGCACCTAGCGCTCCTCACCAACCTGTTTGACGTCGTCACGCCCGAGTTTACGCGGTGTGCGCGCGACGCATGCAACCTCGTCAGCTGTCATCTTGGCGCAGACGACGTGCTCGCGTACGCCAGCAAGCTCGAGCGCGCGGCTGCTTCGATCTGCCCCAAGACGTTCGCCGCTGTCCAACCCGCCCTCAGCACCTGGGACGAGGTGTGGTGGGTCGAGGTGCTCATTGGGCAGCAGTGGATCGCGGCGCACATCTGGCACATGGGGGTGCGGCACGGTATCGACATGGGCCATCTCGACGGGGGCAGGTTTGCGCGCTGGCCATTGGATATGGTGGATACCGCGTCGCAGGTACTGTCGACCGCCAATCTGCGCTCGATCCACATTCTGGGGACGGGTCTGGCGCACCGGCTCAGCTACATCAACGCGTGTGGGTCCGACTACCTCCGCTCGACCGAGGTGGGCAATGACGAGCTCGAGCGCGGGTTGGCGAATCTGCAGCACATCTCTGAGATCGTGGTCGGGTGGGATCCTCGGTACTGGACTCGGTGCGTCCTGTAAGAGAGCACGGGGTAGGTATGGAAGCGGCGGTATGTAGGTATGGAAGCGGCGGTATGTCACGTAGTCCAGCGGCCGTCGACCATAGAGCTTGGCGTCGTGTCGCCGCCTCCTATCCACACTTGTTATCTCCGCCCTTGTTTCCACTGAGCACCCTAGTTCCGTCTACCCCACGATGGCGGTGGGCCAGGATGGTCGTGTCAGTTCTTGTTCGGGCAGCGCGCGAGCAGGTCGCTGCGCATCACCCCGAAGCAATGGTCATGCGACTGGTCGGCGGCTTGACGATGCCAAGCCTTGACACGCCAAGCAGCCTGAGACCCTGGTTTGAGAGGCAGGGGTGCCAGATCACAAGGTCGAGCACACGCGAGGTTTGTTCAAACCCACGTCGTGATTGCGGGAGAGCTTGAAAGCGGCCGTTCTGATCGGAGGTCGAAACATGCTCGTGGATAAACAACACCAGCGCAGATGTGAATGGCTGGACTCTGTAGCTTCGGCCCTGGATGTAACCAACTAACGGAGCAACGCACGGAAGAGCCGCGCTGTTGGCTAACGAAGCCACCTTGCACCACTGTCGATAGGCACTTTGCGTTGCCCCGCGCACACTGAACTAACGACAGGGTACTACTCCACCACAACAATGATACCCTTATCCATCCGCAGGCACCATGCAGGCGTATGAAGATCACGCGGTTCCTGCATATGCGGGGGTATCATGTTTATCCAGAGGTATAGCACCATGTGGGTCCCACCATTGGCACGATACTAAACCTTGCACATTGCAGAGTGACGACAAATCGCCAACCAAGTTTAGGCTGATGCCCGAGCTCTATGGCAAATGCAGTGAAGCTACCCTTTAGCTCAACAACAACGCTTGGGCGTACACTTGTGTTGCTCAGGTGCCTTCTTCACGCGCTGACGAGGTGGTTCGACGCGCAGTATTGTATCAAGGCCACAAGGTCGCACCTATGCCGCCGACCCACCTGGCACCAATCCGTCACAGAGACAACACCTTCTGATACATGTTGCATTGTATCTACACATCATAAACACCCTTCAAGTGGCTCCCCGCCGGCGCTGCTAGACCCTAACCCTCACCAGGGCCAAAGACAGCAATGCCAGGAGGTAAAGTGACGCCGCGACAAGGAAAAACATCGGCGCATACGTCCCGATCGTAGCCGACAGCACCGAGTTGAAGAGGATCGAGTTAAAAAAGGTGCCACCGAGAGCGGACAGAACAGCATTGGCACCAAACAGACGACCAGTCGCCTGGTCTTTCGGACCAAGCTCCAACAGCAACGGCTCAATGACCTGAAACCCAGGAATGCCGAAGAACGAGACCGCCTTGCCGATAACATACTGCCAGACGCTTCCGCTCACGTTGGTGCCCATAGTCAGATAACCGAGCATCTCCACGAACAGGCCGGTGCCGAGGAAGCCGAGGTCGATGTATGTCTTGGTACGAGCCTCTGCGGCTGAGACGACGGCCGCGGCATTTTCCGGTGCGTCTAGCAACAGTGGCGTATGCTCAGTCGGCTCGCAAGTCGACTCGCGTTGCACCAGACGCTTAGCCAGGAACGGTTTAACAACGAAGCGATACACTCGACGTTAGCTGTGACCGAAATACCCACTTACAAGGAATGATGGAGAGTATGACGGCTGAGCGCCAGCTGGACAACAGCGACATGCGTCGCCCCAGCTCGACCTGACCCCAGCCGAAAGTAAAGATGGTGTACTGTACTTCGGGTGACTCTTCCTGCTAGTCAGTTTGTTTCACGGTCGACGCTCACCCTTGCCAGCGTGATGAGGAAGGTGACGAGTGCAATGTTGAACAGATTCCAATCGCGTCCTGGTCGGCCGTCTTCGTGCGGTCTGGGCATGAACACTGACAGTGCGTCGAACGGCGCGAGGATGTGTTTTATGAACCGATTCCACATGCGCTGGACACGAGTCGGAGCTTGCGCGGCTCGCTGGGCCTCCTCGGCCCGCTCCGCGGCGGCGACCTTGACAACCCGGTCACGGGCCTCGGGCGACAAGGACTCCGGGACAGCGAACGCCACAAAGAGGGCGACAAGCACTATCAGTGCTAGGCCTACTTTGAATGGCAGGAGTCTGGCGTCAGCACATGACACACCCACGCCAACTCACCGGTCGCCCGTCCACGTCACAAGAAAGGGGCCCACCATTGGGGACACCATGGCAGTAAGGGCCGATGCAGTGCTGAAACCGGCAGTATTGATCGCCATGTTGTCGACGGATGTGACATCCGCAAGATAGGCGACGTAGACCGAGGTCAACAGGTTGGCGCCGCCAAGGAGCCCTTCGACAACAGGCCCAACATACAACACGGAGCCCCCAGTATATAGCATAGCCCGTGGGAAGATCAAGACCAAGAGAAAGACCAACGCATTGACAACCATGCCAACGACCGTCAGGGCCATGATCCTTGTTCTGCCGACACGGTCCGACAGACTTGACCACGCGGCCGTAGACATGGCGCCAAGGATGCCGCTCGTGGTCGCGGACACCATGCTAATACGGGCGAGCAGCTTTTGAACCTTGACGTTGTGCTTGCAGGCATCGAGGTCAATGTCATCAAAGCCGATGGTGGCGAGGCCGGCGCTCAGCAGCGACGCGTTTTCACCAAAATGACCAGCGGCGTGTCCGCCCCCCGTTGCTGGCAAGGGTCAGAAGAACCACCTACGCAGACCCCAACTCACCGTTGGTCGCACTCCCCGACGTGACACTGGGACTGCGGTTTTCAACCAGGTAGCACCCTAGGCGGATCATTTCCTCGCGTTGGGATGCAGCTGGTATCGCAAGTGCGACCGTGGTAGTGATGATGAAGGCGTACAGCCAGATGACGCCTGGCTTGCGCCACCATGGGCGCGAGTCTGTTCGAGTGGCCGAATCCATGGCGCAGTTGAAGGACGACCCGCAGTGAAGGACGACTCGCTCTTGAGAGCGGGGACAGCAGTCTCCTACGGTCTCTGCTCACCCTCTTCTACATGCACGAACACCACGCCAACAAGTCGTGGTAACTTGCCAAGACCCGCGATGATCGTGGATGTTTTGTATCACCACATGGTGCATACGCCGTGATGTCATAGGGACAAAGGGATCCGCGTGCTCACCACTCCGCATTAATCACCGCATATCCAATCGTTGCAGATGGGCCCCGGTAGCTCCAACCTTTACATGCTATCCGCGAGACTAGCGGTTCCTCTCAAAGGTATTGGGTTAGGATCCTATCGCGCTAAGCCAACTGCGTACGACAAACCACGCGGGTACAAGGAACAAACGCTATCGGGTGATGAGCACCTACCTGGTGCCTTATCGATGTCACCACATCGCGCCAGTCGTCGGCCCCGTAGCCATGTATGGGGGCTCCTAAAGAGGTGCACCCGACTTGAGACGCGTCGTACCGCCCGTCCATCGCCACCCCTACTCTCAACCCGGGCCATCTACCTTCAGCGCCACGATGGGGGACGACGCCATCATCAGAGGCGACGCCAGCACCATGGAAGCCGACGGCGACACCAGCAGCGCCAAAGACACCATCGAACTGACGGAGCTCCCAAGCCCCAAACCCACAACGTAGGTGACTGGCGGTGGACACACTGCTCACCTTCAGATGGCAGCGCGTCAAGGCCAAGTACGCCCCCCCGCCTGCACCTGAATCTCTCGACGATGCCGAGGAGATTCCTCTGGCCGAGGCTTCGATCATTTCCCAGTTGACATTCCATGCAAGTTCTCTTTCCCAAGAACGCGTCTAACCTCAGTGGCTACACCGTCTTCTCCGCACGGGCTTCCAGCGACCTCTCGAATCGACCGACCTGTGGAACTTGGACCATAGTCGCAAATGTGAGCCACAGATGCCATTCTGACAACGCTAATCCCCAGCCGACACTCTTGCCACACGCCTGCTCGAAAAGATTGACAAAAGGCAGGCTCAGGCGCGAGTTCTGAACGACCAGCTACCCACACGCACTCCATCGTGGATTCGCCGAACGCAGTGGGCCATCCGTGCCGCCACGCATACCAAGCTGCCCAAGGACTACGAGTCATTTGGCCCTGGTGACACCTTCGTTGAGCGTTTCAAAACACTTGGCATTGAGTGGAGGCAAAGATCGGGGAAACGAAGTGGTGGAACAGCTCTTGCATTCGCCCTGCTGGACGCATTCCCACGAGTGTGGCAAGCTCTCCCCTACAAGGTTGTCGTGGACGCCTCGGCGATGTTAACCCCTCTACTCACAAAGGCCATCATCCGCTTTAGCCAGCAAGGTGGGTCCATCACATCGTGCGGGTAGCTAATCTACAAGAGTACGCCGCCAGACATGGGACAGCGACCGAGCGCCCCGACATGGGCCACGGTATTGGTATGGCTATCGGACTGTTCCTCCTGTTCCTCGTCAACGCAATCAGCCAAGGGCTGTTTCAATTCTCTGTCACAGAGGGGGGCGCTCTCGCTAAAGCAGGGGCCTCTCAAGCCCTATTCTCCACGGCATTCAAGCACAACGTTGCCTCACGTGCCGATCATCCTGCTGGCAAACTCATGACCCACATGTCGGCAGACCTTGGACGCATCGCAATGGCACCGCGCTTGTTGGTCATATCGCTGGTGACTCCCTTTACCCTGGTGGCAGGTCTAGTACTCTTATGCCTCCAGATTGGCGTCTCGGGCATCATTGGTTTCATTGTCATTGTAGTTGCAGTGCCTATCACCAGCTGGTTGACAAAGCTTACATTTCAACAACGCAAACAATCAACCGAGTTCACCGAGCAACGGTCAAAGCTACTGCAAGAACTACTGGCTTCCATGTCGACAGTCAAGCTATTCACGTACGAGCTGCCCTGCCTCTCTCGTCTCAACGACATCCGAGCTTCTGAAATGACGGGTGTTCGTAATCTCAACTTCCTACGAGCAACGACAGAGACAATCTTCGAGTCTCTGCCCGTCTTGGGGTCAATCTTTGCTTTCATCATGTACTCGGCTCTTCACCCCCACATGGATATCGCCAACCTCTTCACGGCAGTGACATACTTTGCTCTTCTCCAGGGCCCCCTCTTCACTATTCCGACAGCATTGGCATCGCTCACAGACGTTGTCAACGCCCTTCAACGACTTGCTCCTGTGTTTGAAGCAGAGCAGCGAGAGCGCAGCGCCCCATCAGATGACAACCTTGACGTAGCCATCAGAGTTCGAAACGCATCTTTCCGATGGGAAGGGCCGGGGACCAAGTCGGGCGAAGTAGCCTTCGGCATCCCTGACCTTAATCTTGAGATTCCTCGAGGCCGCCTTGCTGCGATTATCGGACCTGTCGGCTCCGGCAAGAGCAGCATCCTGCAAGGAATGTTAGGTGAAATGACGTCTATTGATCCTCTAGGGGAGGTCACGTTTGGTGGTCGCACGGCATACTGCCAGCAAACGGCATGGATCCGGAACGCAACACTGCGAGACAACATCACATTTGGTCAGCCCTGGGATGAAGAGAAGTACTGGAAGTGCATTCGTCAAGCCAGCATGACCCGTGACTTGGAGATTCTTCCGGACGGCGATAAGACAGAGGTTCGTACGGTGTCTAGTCTACGCTCATCACCGTAGATTGGCGAAAAGGGCATCAACTTGTCGGGAGGTCAGAAGCAGCGTGTGAACATTGCGCGCGCACTGTACTTCGACGCTGATATATTCGTGGGTCCGCTCTAAAGCTCTTGACTTACTGTGCAGCTCTTCGACGACCCTCTCAGTGCTCTCGACGCTCATGTCGGTAAGGAGGTATTCGATCAGGCGATTCGGCAGCTCAGGAATGAGGGAAAGACGGTGCTTCTTGTGACACATGGCCTCCATTTCCTCCCTCATGTTGACTACATTTACTCGATCGCCGAAGGCCGCATCGTGGAGGAAGGAACATATGGAGACCTGCTATCGTCTCCCTCCTTCAAGTCTCTCATCGAAGCCTTTGGTGGCGGCCATGATGAGAAGCATGCCGAGGAAGCTGAGTCCGAGTCTCCTACTTCAAACGACAGCGTAGAAGGGGGGGCCGGAAGTGGTGACGGCAAGGTGAGTCCGGGTCGTATGTGCATCAGGGACTAATCACCCCCACAGGGCCGCTTGACGCAGGCAGAAAAGCGAGTCACTGGGGCTGTCGGACCATACGTGTACTGGGCATACCTTGTCGCCAGTAATTTGACTTGGCTAGCGCCCCTTACATTGATGATCATTCTCATGGAGGGGTCTCAGATCATGTCGAAGTGGGTAGCTTTCGTGAGCTGAGCTAACGTACAGTGTCTGGTTGACATACTGGGAGCGGAATGCCTTTCATCGGCTGCCTCCTTTCTATCAGGGCATGTACGCCATGCTAGGCATCCTGGCGGCCACTTTTAATGGTCTCACCGGTGTATCCCTCGCCTTGATGGCCGTTAATGCGTCCCGAAAGTTGTACGCCATGGCTCTCAAGCACGTCTTCTTTAGCCCTATGAGCTTCTTTGATACGACACCACTAGGGCGAATTCAGGGAGTCTTCACGACGGACATCAGCACCATTGATAATATGGTACCCATCGCCCTCCGATACACTATATCAACGACGGCCAGTGTGGGTAGATAGTGGTTTCACATTTAGTGTACGGGCTAACTTCTGGCCTCAGTTGATCGGCGCTATTATCGTTATTTCTATCCACTTTCCGTACTACGTTGCGCTGTGAGTAGTGATCACTTGCCGAATCTGACTACCTCACAGCGTTGCAGTGGTTGCCCTTTTGTATGGGTGAGTTGGATATCACAAGACTTGCACTTACAGAAGCATGGTTGTCTTTTATTATCGTCCGTTTGCACGCGAAACCCAACGACTGGATGCCCTTCATCGTGGGATTCTGTTCTCGTACTTTTCGGAGTCTCTTGCCGGTTTGCCTACCATCAGGGCCTACGGTGAATCGGAACGATTTGTTGCTGAGAATGCCAAACTCGTCGACTTGCAAAATCGAGCTTCACTTGCAAACCTTGGGGGCAAGGCATGGCTTGCTGTACGACTGTCGATGGCAGGGTCGCTCCTCATTTTCGCGGTCGCCCTCATGTGCACGGCAGGAGGGGGCTCAATCAACCCCGGGCAGGTAGCCTTGATCCTCAACTACATGGTGACTACTACAACCCAATTGAGCTCACTGGCAAGTGTGAGCACATTGCTTGAGACTTCGAGTAAGTGGAACTTGGTTCTCCTACGTTGCCCGGTTGTTGAACCCCAGTGAACTCGGTGGAACGTATCTTGCCGTACTCAGACGGGGATATCCCGCAAGAGGCTCCCTACGAGATCAAGGAGACAGACCCTGGTGCCCAGTGGCCAACCAAAGGTGCCATTAAGATGGACAAGCTGGTCATGTCGTACCGCCCTGGACAGCCTCTCGTTCTCAAGGGAATGTGAGTGTACCTGAGTCGCCCAGTACCGTACCCCAGTCTGACCGCTTAGATCGTTGAACATCGAGCCCGGCAAGCGGGTCGGTATTGTCGGACGAACTGGCGCTGGCAAAAGTTCCCTCACCATCGCACTCTACCGTCTCGTTGAGGTTCTCTCCGGGACCATTTCGATCGACGGTGTCGATGTGTCCAAGATTGGCCTCAAGGAGTTGCGTTCAAAGCTCTCCATCATCCCCCAAGACCCTGTGCTGTTCAGTGGAACCCTGCGTTCCAATCTCGACCCCTTCGACGACTATCCCGACGCCGTGCTGAACGAAGCCCTTGCCCGAGCCCACCTGATCAAAGCGCCGTCCTCTGAAAAGGCGGCGCGGTTCTCTCTGGACATGGCCATCGATACCGATGGGTCCAATCTGAGCATCGGTGAACGCTCGCTCGTTAGCCTTGCCCGTGCCCTCGTCCGAGACTCCAAGATCATGGTCCTCGACGAGGCAACCGCTTCAGTCGACCTTGAAACAGACGCCGCGATTCAGCTCGCCATCCGTGAAGAGTGCCGCCGAAGCCAGAAGACTCTGATCTGTATCGCGCATCGCCTGCGCACCATCATCGGCTGGGACAAGATTGTGGTCATGGAGGCCGGTGAGGTAGTCAGCTTTGCTTCTCCGCTTGAGCTGTTCGACGACGAGCATGGCATCTTTAGGGCCTTGTGCAACGAATCGCGCATTGGCCGCGAGGAGATTGTCAGGGCTGCGCAGATCGAGGCGTTGTAGATGTCAGACCATGCATCAAAGTGATCGTGTGCAGTTGCGCATGGCAAGCGTCTTTTATCCTGTAGGTTGCATATGACGGAGCCCCACAAGTATGACGTCAGCCAAGATGGCCACGTTTTTTTGTTGACGACGGCACGACGGCGAGGGCGCTCACATCCATCGACAGGTCGGTCCAACGCCGAGGACAACAACACACTCCCACGCCGTCATTCCATCTCGCCACCATCCACTCACCCATCCACCGTCCACAAAATGGGCCTCACATCCAAGCTCGCAGCACTTTCCCCCTTCGGTCATAAGGAGCATGGCGACGACGAGGGCGACGCCTTTGACCCGACTTCGATGGCCGGCGGCGGCCTCGGGCACAGCGAGGAATCCGACGCCCAGCTGCGCGTTAGCCAGCGCCTGCGCAAGTTTATCGCCGACAATGGCATCCTCGACGCTGCGAACGCTGGTGTCGGTAGCGAGGACACCCCTCAAGCGCTCAAAGATCTTATCGCACGCCCACACTTTCGAGTCCCTGCCGAGCTCCTCGACCGCTCGCACTCGCTCACCGACTACTTCATGTCGTCCAGCCACAACACGTACCTCCTTGCACACCAGCTCTACGGCACGTCATGCCCCACAGGCTACGAGATGTCGCTCAAGACTGGCGCGCGGTGTGTCGAAATCGATGCGTGGGACAACTCGTCCGACAATGACGAGCCAAAGGTGACCCACGGGTTCACCCTCGTCTCCAACATCTCGTTCCGGTCCGTGTGTGAGACGATTCGTGATGTCTTCGACGCAGAGCAGGCGGCATACAAGAACAACGCCCGTGGCCGCCGTCCCCCGGCGCCCATTTTCCTGTCCTTGGAGAACCACTGCGGCCCGCACGGTCAGCAGCGAATGGTCGACATTATGAACGAGATCTGGGGCGACCGGCTCCTCGGCGAGGCTGTCAGGGCAAAGGGTCACCAGGAGGAGATTGACGACAGCGTCCATGTGCGGCTCGACGAACTCGAGTCCAAGATCTGCGTCATGGTCGAGTACCACTTTGACGACGAGCCCGACGATAGCGACGAGGGTGGAGACGGCGACGACGATGACGACGCCGAAGCCAAGGCCCAAGCACACGCCTACGATGCTGAGAAGAAGGCCGCTGCGGCCAAAGCCAAGGCCATCATCCCCGAACTCGCGGCCATCGGCGTCTACGCCCAGAGCGTAAAGCCTCCGAACAACTCGTGGTTCGAGTCGTCGCTCGACAACGCGCCGCACCATCACCTCATCAACGTCTCCGAGTCTGCCCTCGGTGCCCACCTTCCTGAGCAAGCCACCAAGATCGCCAACCACAACGCGCAGCACTTGATGCGCGTGTACCCCCGCGGCACCCGCATCCGGTCGTCCAATCTACGCCCAGTGCCATTCTGGGGTATCGGCGCTCAAGTGTGTGCCCTCAACTGGCAGCGCTTTGGCGCAAGCATGCAGCTCAACCACGCCTTGTTTGCCGGGACGGACGGCTATGTTCTCAAGCCAGCTTACCTCCGTGGGAAGCCCACGCCTGGCGAGCCCACGGGCCGTAGCCGCCTCCGCCTGCGTATCGCTGGCGCGTCCGATGCCCCGGCCTACACCGCGCCATACGTCTCGTGCGTGCTCATCCACCCCCACGACCTCAAGAACGACCCTCCGAAACGCAAGACTGGCAAGGACCGTGAAGAGAATGTCAACCCGATGTGGGACGAGACCCTCGAGTGGGAGTACGACGAGAGCGACCTCGTGTTCCTTCGCATCCTGCTCAAGAGCGACGAGAAGATGGCGCGCAACCCAGTGATCGCCGCTGCGACCATCCGTCTGCTGTACGCTGTTCCTGGCTGGACCTTCCTCCGCATGTGGGACCTCGGTGGCCACTTGACAAACACGTCCTTGTTGATCAACATGGACATTCAAAAGGTGTAGCGAGTACGTGTAATGATGTATTAGTAGGCCATCTGTCGCAAGCAGCAACTCATAGCACGGCGGTACTACGCTAAACACCAATTGAATACGGCTGCCAATACTTTATTAAACACAACCTGACTACGGCTGCCCCGGGGCACGACAGGAAAACGACGTCGTCGCCGACGTCTTGAACGCCTGGATGGCAATCTGCACACCAGCGTAGATGCCGAGACCGGCAAGGGACAGCGCGGCAAGGAAAACAAGGATGAGGCCGATCTTGACGTACCAGTACCGTGCAAAGCCCCGCTTCCAACGAGACAGGTTACGCCACGTGTCGACACGGTTCGACCAGGCTGCCTGGCCAGGCTGCCACGGGTGGTCTCCAGCGATGGCGTCCTTCTGCACCCAGAAGCCAAGCAACAGAAGCGGGGGGAAAGTGTACGTGAACTGCAGAATGCAGGCGGCCCCGATGAGAGTGACGAGAGCGTTCACGTTGGGAACGGCTGTGCCAACCAAGCAGGCAAAGGCCCAATAGAGGGACATTGTGACAGACCAAATGACTGACCCGCGGCGGGTGGTGAGGGCGGGGGCCCTAAAGTAATGGCGCAAGACGTTCTGGTAGAATACCTTGACGCCAATGTTTGCGTAGAGAACGCCTGCTACACCGGCACAAACCAGCCCAATCAGGTTGGCGATCAGCCGAAGCGGCAGGTTGGCAAAGTTGAGCGACGGCAGAATGGCGGTGTACTGCCCTTGGCTGGCGAGTCAACCAATCGTCCCCAACCCCGTAACTCACAACGAGTACACAAAGAGGCCGAAAAACATGTACGCCGAGTAGCACAGGAACTGGCTGAAAAACGCGGCCTTCCAAAAATCGTTCGGGCGGCGCATCTCGGCCAGGAACTCGGGGAAGATCATCGCGCCGCCATAGGCAAAGACGGCCAGCTGCACACCACCGACCTGGCGGTACCACCCCTCGGTGTAGGACGGGACCCATCCGGAGTGAAGGATCGGCTCGGATAGGTCGAGGTGGCCAGACATCTGAGGCACGGGGGGGAAGATTGCGATGCCAGTGACGACAATGACCATGCCGGCTAGATAGAGAAAGATGTTGGCCGTGGTGAACCAGGCATAGGTGCGCAGGTGCTTGACTTGACCCCCGAGGGCCCCCGCCGCAGCCCACAGCACATTCAAGGCGATGTAGCAAAACTTGTAGCTAATGATGGCTGCGAGCGCCTGCCCGTTACCGACAATAAGGACAGCGACGTTGAACAGGAGCTGGAGCGACTGAAGTGCGTTGAACACATGTCGGACGAATGGACCAAAGATGCGCTCGCCAATGTCGGCATAGCAAGTGATCGGGAACACCTCCGAGTCGAGGTGCATGTACAGGCGCCACAGCACTTGGCCCGAGGTGAACGCAAGGATAAAGAAGAAGGTGTAGACGAGGACACCGGGACCGTAGCCTAGCTCTGCAAAGGCCATGGGCGCGGAAACCGGACCCAGGACGTCGGTGGTGATAAGGAAGAAGACCACTTGCCACGAGGCCACACGAAGGAGGTGGTAGGCGGTTTCCATCTGACTCTGAACATCCACAGTGAAGTCGTCTGGGTCGCTGTTGTGGATGGCCTCGAGTGTAGTCGTCTTCTCGTCAAGCGGAGTCGCAGTGATCGAGCCCCCACCCGCTTCATCTCTCAAACCCTGTTCCACAATGCTGGTAGTCATGGTAACAGCAGCGTCCGAGTGTGTATGGACAATGTCGCTGCTGCGTCCCGTTATCTTCTTGAATACGGCTGTCCACGGCGAGTCGGGGATGGGGCGAGGGTCGCGAGCTTCGCGCAGCCGCTCAATAAAGGCGAAGAAGAGGTAGACTTCGAGTGGATGGGCATTGCGGCTTCCTGGAGGTCAGTCCGCACCTCGGATAGGACTCACGGTCCAGATGTTCATGTTCCACACTGTCACTGGCAGGGACATCGACCTCATTGGAAGGGGCGAAGGGCGACATGGTGGCAAATCGCGGGGGCGTCGCCAGATGCTGCGGTAAGCATGGCCTTGTTTGGCATCACTGGGCAGCTTTTATGCACCAGTAGGAGACCTGGCGCTTCGAGCAGACCTCTCAGAGGTCGACCAACGCCGCCCCTCTGCCCATTGTTCCCCTGCGATATTCTCCGTCGTTTCTGTCTGATTGGTTTTGACGCGGTCATGAGACGCTTCAACAATAGAGTCGCCGCCTGGCGTCGCGGTCATCGTCATGAAGCTGCAAGATGTCGAATGGGACGCACGAGCCGTCTGTCATGGTCTTGTGGGCTTGTATAAGTGCCGAAGTCCTGCGCGTGTGTTATCAGTGAATCCGGAGGCCTCGCGCGGGGGCCCGGGTTTGGGCACCTGGCAGAGTCCGCCATGAACGTCGCGTGTGGGATCGAGGGCCCAGCCGGCCCTGCATTCCTGCATCCCACGCATCAGTATTGTAGGTTGCCAGGTGTCATTGCCTGTTGCCAAGCGCAACGACGCGGGGACGAGAATGCTGCTGCCGTTCCTGTGGCTGATCAGCCCAAAGGTGTTACCGACTTCTTGGCGTCAGTGGGCGACTCATCTCCTTCCCCCACTACCTCGGAACAATAGTGGACACCGATAGAAGCACGAGAGCCCACACACCGGCCTCACGACTTGCAGGATTGCGCTCGTGCTCGCCCCGAGAGATGATTCTGGTTGGCGTGCCAAAGGATGGTTGAGTGGCCGCGACGACGACACTAGAAGTCAGCCGGCCGAGAACAACGACTCGCCTAATGGCCGCCTCGCGACCCTCCTGCCTAATGTATGCACATGTCGCGCCGCAGTTGTCGTCGAGACAAAGTTGAACCACTTACGGCAAATCTCAATACTGGGGTGGGATCGGGAGGCTTCCTGCTTGGATACTGTCAAGCATCCAGACCCGCTTCTTCACACGTTGTGCATGCTGGTTGACCCAAGATTGGCCGCCCAGGACGGCCAGCCAAGACCCTCATTATAGGCACGATTATCACAAGATCCGCCACCCACCGCCCTGGAAATAAGGGTTGGCAAAGATCGGCTGCACTGGTCTCTGTGACAACAAGCAGTCAGCCTCCTCGTCCTAATCCAACAGCTATGCATGCATGGGCTAGCGGAGCAGCGGCAAACAGCGCGCACGTCTCGGTCACACGTCTCGGGCAAGTCACGTGATCGCTCTGGTGTGGGCTAGGCGGCCGAGGGCTGGGAATGTTGTTGGTGACTGGCGCCGTTTGTGCCTGTCCGGTCGTCGTCGAGTGACATAGACTCCATAACCCTGTCTGTGGGCTACTTGTCGCTCTCACTCACTCTCTCTCTCTCTCTCTCTCTCTCTCTCTCTCTTGCTCTCCCCTCACATCCTCTCTGCATGCAGGAAGCTGTAGCACACAGCAGCACCCACAGCTCCACTGGCCGACGCGTAGCCCGCTTGTGCCAGTGAACAGCGACGAGTAGATTACCTTCCCACTATCGCCCAACTCTCAACGCAAATCGACCCACCTCAACCTTCAGCATGTCCTTCGGCGCCTACAAAGATCAGGAGGAGGTCCCTCTGGGGGCATATGGCGGCCAAGACCACCACGATGGCCTCGAGCCCGTCATGGTCCATCTCCCGAAGACTCGCGGGAGGACCAGACAGCGTGAGTATCAACGAGGTCGGGTTCGCCGGGCTCAAACTCGCCCGCACGTAGCGCGTCTTGGCCACCGCTCATGGGATGGGCCTAAGCCGGTGTGCCCACACCCTCGCACTCCACGCCCCTCGCTGACCTCTTCCCACAGGCAGGCTTACCCGCGCCCATGTCGTCACCGCAATTATTGCTATGCTTGCCGCCATCGCCGGATTCCACTACGGCAAGTCTTCGGTCCAGCCGTCAATCTCGCCAGCTTTCGCGACGGCCCTAGACGGCTTGACAACCATTCCCCACTTCGAAGCCGCCGACCCCAACGAACAGTTCAACTATCGTTGGTGGACCGAGGCCAAGCTGCGGACCCTCGTCGCCTGTATGATTCGTGGCAACTGCCCCCCAAATGCGGACAAGGTGAGTCGCTCCCACAGACGGCAACACTGACACTGCCAGGTCATCATTGTCAACACCATGCATTGCCAATGGGCCTTGGACGATGGCTACTACGGTGGAGAGGGCGTTTGGTGGGTTGACCGTTGCGTCGTGCTGTGCTAACTCCTGCAGGTGTCTAGGAATGGTTTGTGTGTAGTATGCGCAGACACTCATGCTTTCTCCAGATCCGATCATGGGAGCGTCAAGGATACACTGTTCTCCACGGCGGCGATATCGACTGGCGTGAGTACTCCCGGTGGCCAACACTGCTCACAGCGCAGCATTCGTCTACAACATCTACCGACAGATTCCAGATCTCGTAAAGGTCATCGTTTCCGATGGGGGCGATGACAAGCGCCGGGGAAATCACATTCACTACATGAAGTCAGCTGAACGCCCCGATGGCATTCCCAACTGGAAGGTAGGACAATGTGCAGCTCGGGTCTAACCGCTCAGTACTTCATGTTCAGCTACTACCCCACGGGCGTGACCACCGAAGTCGGCCCATCGTGGGCTGTCACCGCCGAGCCAGGACGTTCGGACGGCTACACCGTGGAAATCGACAACCATGACGTTGCATGGGTCACCACTGGTTTTGAAGACCTTGCCATTCGGACAAAAGAGCCCACGAGTGAGCCCAGAGTGCAGCATCCAGGCTAACAACCCAGCGTTCACCTTCCTGGGCTACGGGCTCGAACCCAGCGCCGAAGAAACAACCTTCTCTGACCCCGCGAGTCGGCCGTACCGGGTGTGGTTCATGGCCAAGTATGCGCGATACTTCTTCCATGACAAGAATCAGCAGGTCTACCCGCTTGACTTCTACGACCGGGCCTACGAGGAGCTATCGAAAGAGTTCCCCGGCCTCGAGTTTGTCGGCGGTTGGAAAGATGATCGATCAAAGGAGGAACAAGAAAAGTACCCGCTTCCAACGCACATCAAGAACCTCGGTATACTCAACGCCACGGAGTTTGAGGAGGAGCTCGGAAAGGCGAGGATGCTGATGGGCATTGGTACGCCCACTTATAGCCCTAGCCCTTACCGCGCTCTGGCCAAGGCCATCGCGTTTGGCCACCCCGTGAGTGCTATAATGCTGCTGCTGCTGCTGACACTCCGCAGCACAACGTCAAGGAAGGGAGCACCGAGTGGTCCTTTATGCAGCATGACTCGATGGCCATGGTGCCCGAGCCGTAAGCACGCGCGCACGAACGCTACTGACCGCCTCCAGCTATGTATACCAAATCGAGGGGTACAACTACGACTCGTTTGTCCAGGCTATCCGCAAGAGTCTCCTATCGCCGCCGACCAGGGCGTAAGTCGTCAACTCGGCCAAATGCTGACTCAATGACCAGGCTTCGCTTCAAGCGGATGAGGCAAGAAGTAGCGGACAAGCGGCTGGCCGACTTTGTCAACGCCGACTGGCGTGGCGAAGCCGAGGTGATTCTCAATGCACGCCGCGCTGGCCACGAGACGCAGTCTGGCGGAGACCAGCTCAAGGACTTTATGTTGTAGACGGCATTGACAATACATGTATTAGATGGAGTAGTGTATGGACCCGGTGTAGTGCAGAGTGGACGAGGGGCGAACCGCAAAGCGGCCCACTTGTGCTTGCTTGGCAGGCTTATCGGGGTGGTGCCCACTCACCTCTTGGGGCAACTCTTTTCGTTTTGCTTCAGGCCCGGTGGGCAAATGGCCATGAATGACGTCGGTGCTGCCCATATCTTCTCAAGGAAACTTCATATCTTTGCCATGCTACTGAACATCTCTACTGCTCTACTTGGCCGAGTTGGTGTTGTACGCGTTGATGAGGTTGCGGTAGTCGGGAATGTGCTCCGAGAGGAGGTTGCCGAGGCCCTCAATGTCGTTGCGCCAGTCGCGGTGGAGCTCGCAGGCGACACCGAACCACGACATGAGCTGGGCACCGGCCTGCTCCATGCGCGACCAGGCGGCCTTCTGGGTCATCTCGTTGAAGGTGCCCGAGGCGTCGGTGACGACAAAGACCTCGTAGCCCTCGGCGAGTGCGGACAGGACGGGGAAGGTGACGCACACCTCGGTGACAACGCCGGCGACGAGGAGCTGCTTCTTGCCGGTGTCCTTGACGGCCTTGACAAACTCCTCGTTGTCCCAGGCGTTGATCTGGCCAGGGCGAGCAATGTAGGGGGCTCCGGAGTGAATCTGCTTGAGCTCGGGGACAAGAGGACCGTTGGGGCCCGTCTCGAACGAGGTCGTGAGGATGGTGGGCAGGTTGAAGAACTTGGCGACATCGGCGAGGGCGATCACATTGTTCTTGAACTTGTCGGGGTCAATGTCGCGGACGAGCGAGTTGAGGCCAGTCTGGTGGTCGACCAGGAGGACGGCGACGTTGTTCTTGTCGAGGCGAACGTAGGGCTTGGGCATTGTGTTTGAGTCGCTGTCGAGTTGCTGGGGAGCATAGGCCAGGCCATACGGCCGACTTTATACCATTCTGTGGAGCGGTCAGAGGTCATGCGTCCGGCTTTGCGACTACGTGTCATGGCTCTGCACGACTCTGTATCACTAGCGCCAAGGTGACGCTCAAACAGCCAAGCGGCTCGATAACCGTAAACCTTTGCGATCTCTGAGACTGGCTGTCCCGAACAGGCGATTCCTCGTTGTTGCCTGACGTTGATATGGGAGGTCACTGCCCAAAACGGAAATTTCTGATCTCAACGTCCAACGGATGTGACGTGGGGATCTGCGCAAAGCCGCGCCGCTCTCACGCCGTTTTCCTCTTCTGTCTCACTTGTCGCAAGGCTGACGGCGAACCCCCACTGCATCGGTTGCATACACAAGCATGTTGGGTGTGGTCGTCACGACGCGACGACGCAGTTTGAGCGGCTTCGGATCAGTGGTCTTGCTCCGCACCGGGAATCTCGCGGCACATAACCGGACCGCATCGAGGCTCGCACCAGCATGGCCTAGATCAACCAGCAGCCCATTCACTTCCTGTCCCGGCCCTCACACACGTCAATCTCTAGGGGCTTCTTGCGCCGAGCGAGCACGTGGAAGTGCGCGTACTCGGGCACGGATTGAAGTCGCGCGGGGTTGACACACTACGACTTGTTAGCTGACAACGATCCTGATCACTCACCCAGACAGTCTCCCAGCCCCGCTCGTCCCACAGGCCCTTTACCATGGCACCGACTTGATGTCCCCCCTTGCTCTCAAACTTGACTCCGGCCCACTTGCGCATCTCTTCCCCGGCGTGATCCATGTCGACGGCGTACCAGTTGTCCCCTTCGTCCGGCGTCGCTCCCGTCAGTCCCTGCAACCCGCCCTCCTCAATCTCAGTCCACGCCTCCTTATCATAGTCGACCAACTCTGGGTGGCAGATGGCAATCTAACGGTCAACTCTGCACCGCGGCCGACTCGCTCACCTTACACCACACCACGTAGTGTCGAACGCCGTACGGCAGCGCGTAAGGCCAGTCGTTGAGCAACACGGCAAAGTTGTCCTTGTCAAGACCTTTGGCCGGGTCCCACTTGAGATACGGGTGCAGGTCCTCGGGCTCGGGCTTACCGCCTTGACCAAGGGGCTGCTTACCCCGCTCCTTGAGCCGCTCATCCACTTGCTCAAGTGTCACGTAGGCAACGCTCTCCTCTGGGGCCGTGTCGTCGTCAGGATCAGACGAATCGCCATCTGTTTGTTGGTTGCGCGACTTGGACTCGTCACGTCAGACACGCGCCCATTCGCTCCTCACACCCACTGCTTTGCCTTTGGCGCCCCACGGGAGCCGAGCCTCAACCAAATAGCGCTCTGCCCGGTCAGCCCCACTCGGCCGGGATACCTACCCATTGAACCCCACTTCTCCTTCTGCTTGTCCGACCACGAAGAGTACTTCTCCTCGAGTGCCTTGTTTCGTGACATGCCTTCGAGATTTCCAGTTTCTGCGCCACGTTAGATTTCCAAGACGGTCCATTTCCAAGGAATGCCACGATCTCACTCATAAACTCCTTGACTTCACCCCACGTGAACATGTCCGGTTGGGCATCGATTTCATCCAGAGTGGGGACTCCACTGATGCTGTCTGGGATTGGGTGGACCTGTGGGGCGGGGTACCGCTCGTCGCCATTCCAGACGATTTGCTCGTTAGTCATGATTGTGTGAATGAGTTGGAGGCAAGCACAAGATAGGTGGGTTGCCTCGGTTGCGAGCAATATCAGTGGGCTTGCTCGGTCGTCTGTCACATCGACGGGATGACCAGCAACAGATCGACAGGGATCGGCCGGGTGTCATGGTTGTTTGCTCCACGCTGTGGCACCGCAGCACATGGGCTGGACGATGCCTCCCCGTGTGATGTCATCTGGTGCGGCGGTTGGAGCAGACCCGCTTGGCCGCGGGGCGTGCCTATCGCATCACCTCTGCGTGTGCATAGGCTTGCAGTACACACTACTGGCCGACGTGACACTGAGATCGGCTCCAAGCCGAGGGATCGCCTCTGGTTGAGTTGGATGTGCGCCGGACGAGGCCGAAGACAATAGCAGTTGAGCAGCCGACGCCATCACGCACGACCCATCAAGCGCGGGCTACGTCCTAGCGAGGCTAGCTACACCCATTAGGTCAGGCCAGGCAGCTGCTTTCATTTGCTATGAACCCACCCGGCCCCACTCGGCTTCGTTACTTGGAAAAAAAATTGCGCCCTGGTCCGCGAAAATTGCCGTCCAAACACCGCGCCAAGAGAGCCCACTGGCGCCGCGCGCGTTGCCGACCCTGGGACACGGCTCGATGCCGCGTTGCCGAACCGCCAGCTGTGAGCATGTGAAAAGGGAAACTTGGGCATCAGGTGCAACACGATTAGATAGGATGCTCCGCCCGGTCATTTCCTGTGCGCTCGTCGTCTCGCCCGCTGCCTGCCGGCCACTCCGTTAAGCCGACAGATCCAGGGAACGCCGACCTTGCGCCAGAAGCCTGAATATCCAAACGGTGAGATGGTGGGCCAGCCCGACCGCCGCTCCGGTGGCCAGGGCGCCGGTAGACCGACAACTCGACGACGACCAATGACTCAGCTACGGCCGAGTTTCAGCACTTCAGGTCACCGTTAGCGACCAGCGAATGGTCGGCTGCGAGCCGCTTTGCCGCGGCCGGATCCCGACGTGTTTAAAAGACAGGACTGCGACTCGACGTGGTCAAAAGCCCATGGGTCTCCACTAGCAATTTCCATTCTCCCCACTGCTGCCCCTCACCATGATTTCCAACGAGCGCCGAGACCCCTCAGAGCAGTCGAGCGTTGTGCTGAACAACGACGTTGAGAAGGGCGACAAGGACTACCAGCACCACCCGACGCAGACGACCGTTCATGATGCAGTGTTCGGAGAGATCGCAGAGGGCGAGGGACCAAACTACCGTGCCGTGAGTGGCAGTTGCTTTCAAACTCGGTACCGTTACTGACTGCCAACCAGGTCGGTCCCAAGGGTGCATTCGTGCTCCTCACCAAGGTCAACCTCGGACTCGGTGTGCTCGGCTTGCCCAAGGTGATGAACCTGCTGGGTCTCATCCCGGGCCTCATCGTCATCCTGGCCATCATGGCCATTTTCACCTACTGCGCCACCATGATTGGCAAGTTCAAGCTCGCTCACCCTGAAGTGTACTCGATTGCAGACGCTGCCTACGTGTTTGGCGGTCGCTGGGCTAAGGAGTTCTGGTTCTTCGGCCTCACCCTTCGTGAGTGGCACAGTTTCAATGCAGCGTCCTGACCGCCACAGAGATGATCTTCTTCGTCGCCGCCGGATGTGTCGGCATCTCGACTGCCCTCAACGCCGTCAGTGCCCATGCCACCTGCACGGCCGTCTTCATCGCTGTCGGCGGTGTCCTGGCCTTCCTCCTCGGCTCGATCCGCACCCTCGGCAAGATCACGTGGATTGGCTGGGTCGGTCTCGCGTCCCTCCTCATCGCCATCTTCATTGTCACCATCGCCGTCGGCATCCAGGACCGTCCCTCCGCCGCCCCCCAGACCGGCTCCTTCGACAAGGAGTTCCGCCTCTTCGGCACTTCGACCTTTGCCCAGGCCACGTCTGGTGTCAACCAGATCCTGTTCGCCTACGGCTCGACTCCCATGTTCTTTGGCGTCGCCTCCGAGATGCGTGAGCCGCGCCAGTTCACCCGTGCCATGCAGGGTTCGATGTACTTCCTCACCGTCATCTACGTTGTTGTTGGTACGGTCGTGTACGTCTACTGCGGCAAGTACGTCGCCTCGCCCTCGCTTGGCTCGGCCGGCCCGCTCCTCAAGAAGATCTGCTACGGAATCGCCATCCCCGGTCTCCTTGCCACCCTGACCCTCTTCACCCACATGGCCGCCAAGAACATCTTCGTCCGTGTCCTCGCCGGCAGCAAGCACCTCACCAGCAACAGCGCTGTCCACTGGACAACATGGCTCGGCATCACGGCCGGATGCTCCCTGATCGGCTACGTTATCGCCTCTGCGATCCCCATCTTCGACACGCTGCTCTCGTTCATCGGCGCCTTGGTGGTTCCTTCGCTCTGTGTCATCCCCTACACATTGATGTGGTGGCACGACAACTACCGCTACGTGCCCAAGGAGCAGCGCACCGCCAAGGTCAAGTTCTACGCTGGCATCAACGTCATCTGCTTCTTCATTGGCATCTACCTGACGGTTGCCGGAGCCTACGGTGCCATTGACGAGCTCATCAACACGTCTGTGGACGCCAAGCCTTGGTCATGTGCCGACAACTCGGGTACCGTCAAGAGCACGTAATTATGGTCGACTTAGCTGGGTTGTTTGTAGAGTGATATAGGGAATGTAAGCAAGTCTCTGGGGTCACCGCCGTGCAGTGCGGTTTTATGAACGGCAGCAATAACAACATGGCAGGTTGACTTTGCTCCTGACACCTGACACCAAATCCTCCCTCAATAGAACTTGCGAGGCCGTCATCATGACACCGGTGGCAGACCTTGGCATCCCAGCAACAGTCGTTGACACTGGCCTCTCACACGGCATCGCGGCTTGCTACTCCGCCCTGTCGTCTGCAATGGCCGACGTTCAACCACGGTCAAGCACTTGTCCGCGCTCAGACTGGCTCCTTGGCTGGTGCAGTATCTCCCAGTACGACTTCTCATTTGCAAACAGTGATTCTGGAGACGGCCAAAGCGACTGGAGCGGCAGCGCCAACATCGTTGAGACGATCGCCACGGATTCGGCGGTGGTTACAGCAGACACTCCTGCCTTTGATGCTGACAAAGCATTGTGAGTTTGCGTTGAAAACGTCCACCGCGGGTTGGAGGTAATCACAGGGACAATGGGGATGCATGCGGCGACCATGCTTCAGGGTCACCCACGCGTCTCCCGCCTTTTATCAATCGCAAAGTCGCCGCTGGCTGGACTGGCAGTGGTCGCAAGACGCCGCCAAGCACCTTCCGACGGCTTTAAGCGTTCCACTGGCCGAGGTTCCAGCAGCTGATGGCATCTTCGGCAGACAAACCCGTCCCATTCCCCATGCCCATCCACATCGCGATAAATACTTCGCATCGCAACTACTCTCCTTATCTTGTACATTGTCTGATAAAACCCGTAGCGACGACGACGACGCTACCCCCGACATCATACTCCCCTATCCAGCTGTTTGTGCAGCACGCCGACTGGCCAACACGTGCCTTCGCGCATCACCGCCCCGCATCCCAACCCGCCTGACATCTCGCTCTCTCAACACGAGCTCAAACGCCATGACCGACGCCAGCAGATCTACCGTCGAGGCCCCTGCCGAGAAGCCTTTCAAGTTCCAGGGCGATCACCGAGCGTGGAACGCCTTGTCTTCCCACATGCAAGATTTCCACAACTACTTCAAGTACGAGTTTGACCGACTTTACAAGGTATGCGGCTCAGATGCTAGTGGCTACAGTTGACTTTGATGCTGACGCACCCAGCTGGCCGACGGCGGCTTCAAGGAGCAAGGCCAGACATTGTCCCAGTTCTTGCGCGATGCCAACAGCCTGTCGCAGTCCCTCATGAACCATCACGGCCTTGAAGAAAACTACATCTTCCCTGCCCTTGCGCGTAAAATGCCCGAGCAGTTTGGCGCTCATGGCCATGAGAAGGAGCAGCACAAACACATCCACACCGGTAAGCTGCCGCGGCCCCCCGCGAGTCACAGACCCGTCTCACTGACACCCCCAGGCCTCGACAGCTACGACGGCTACCTTCACTGGGCGCGCTCCCACCCCGATCAGTACGAAGGGAAGAAGCTGCGAGCGATAATGGACACATTCCGCGACGTCCTCTACGCGCACCTCGACGACGAGGTCAAGGATCTCAGCGCCGAATCGCTTCAGAAGGCGGGATTTACGTTGGACGAGCTGCGGCGCGTCCCCATGTGGCCCCGCCATTACTAGACAAGGCGGCAATTTGATTGTACCAGTAGAGTCTCGTGTATTTTCGAAGCATCTTTAGATAGCATAGCTCCCTGTAACCCACAAGTCATGCATGAAAGCAAGCGTGGAAGCCAAGCCTTTTCATGTTGCGCGTGGGAGAGGAGCGGAGAAAAGAGGTCATCTCCGCGCTGACGTCATCGTCGGTCTCGCGCTTCACCGCCTTGGCACGACCCTCAACTAGCTTCTTGACCCATGCTCGACATATATCATCACCTGCGCGCACACTTTACTCTCTTACCATCACCCCATCCGCTGCAATGTCTCAGCCCAACGCCCCACTCCAGATCACCGTCAATGGCACCCACTCGGTCCACCGTCGCCCTCAGTTTGCCGACATTCACATCTCCATGTCCAACGAGAGTGATGACGCCGCAAAGAGCTTTGCCGCCGTCGAGCTCGCCGCCGAGTTTGTCCAGCTTCAGATCCGCAAGATCGCCCCTCCCAAGGAGCCCCGTGCTGCTCCGCCTGGCAAGGCCCCAGCACCCTTCCGTCCGGGACAAGGCGGTGCCGGCTCGGATGGGGGCAGCGCGACCACCTCTGGGACGGCCGTCGCGAGCTCGTATGAGGACGAAGACGACGTAGCAACGGCTCACGAGTGGCCTCCCCGCCATCCCGAATACCCTGTCTCTGCCTGGAGCATGGATCGCGTCTCGACATCAACCTGGATGAACTACTCTTCGGACAACGTGGAAACGCGCAGGTATTCGGCAAGGGCGACCCTGAAAGCGACGTTCCATCACTTGACCGGCCTCGAGGCATTTGTTGATCAGATCGGGGTATGTGATGGTGATATGGCTATCCACGCTGGTTCTAACAATCTTCAGACAAAGGAGAATGTCACAATCGACAAGCTCACTTGGCACCTCTCTCCCGAGACCTATGCGTCCATCGCTGGCCGGATTCGTCGCGCCGCTGTCCAGGACGCCGTCACCAAGGCTGAGGACTATGCCTCTGCAGTTGCTCCGAACGCCAAGGTGGTTCCCACCGAGATTATCGACACGGACTTTGGTGCCGGCGGTGGTGGGCAGCCCGTCTACGCCGCCATGAAGGCCAACTTCCGTCATATGGGCGGAGGAGACGACAGCAGGTTGAGCTTTGAGCCCGAGCCGATTCTCGTGCAGGCAAACGTGCAAGCCAAGTTTGTGGTGCAGTAAGGGGGAGCGTGCTGTAGTGTCGAGGGAATGTGACACGCCGGGTTTCACATACGCCTCATCAGACACTGCTGCATCCTGCCTACTACTATTGCCCTCCAATTCACAACAATCCATCATCCAACAAACCCTGCTCAGGCTAACCTCACACAAACCTCGCTGACGCTAACCCTACCCACGTCCACGACTCAATGAGTGAGATGCCCCAACTCTGGGCCAAAGTAGCCTCGCTCTGGGATCTTGAACGGCGCACACGCCTCGTTTGTCCAGTCGCCGATGCACCCGGGAGTGCCGCCGTCGGTACCCCACCAGTTGGGGAACTCGACGCCGGGGAACACGAGGGCAAAGAAGGTGATGAGGGCATTGAACGAGATGGCCGTGCTCAAGGCCGCAAGCGTGACATAGTTGTAGCTATCGTGGTCAGCCGCGGTCGTCAGAGTAGGACTTACCGAGTCCAGAACTCGAGATAGCGCGGCTTGAGGTAGTTCCATGAGAAGTAGGCAATGGCAATGATGGGGACATATGTGCCGAGCGACACACCTACAATCCAAGACAGAGCAAGGAGAAGCAGGAGGGGGTGAGTTCCCTGGAGAATCTTGGACCTGGGGAAGCGCTTCTTGATAAAGTACATGACTGCGTAGGTCAGGCGGCAATCCTCCTCGTCTACTCACGAATGGGGAAGAAGACGCCGATGGGGAACCCGATTAGCAGCCAAGAGAAGCGTCCACCAGGCCCGAAGAGACGAGGAGATCCAATAGTGCCGGAGAAGACAAAGCTGGCGTAGTTGGACTGGCCTGCAGCTGTTAGCCACACACTGTTCGTTCCAACTCACCATCGGGGCAGATAAGCCTGAACGGCGCGTCCTTGGTGCAGATGCCCGGCATGTTGAGAAGCCATTGCCATTGAGTGACAGTGACAACGGTACCGAGGAGGGCGCCCCAGACTTGCACGTAGAACATGTGCCTGGGGTTGATCTTGACGTAGTGGGACAGCTTGAGGTCCTTGGAGCTGGTTTTGTCAGCGCCGCTTGACGTGGACACATACTAGGTCAAAGCGTTCCAAGTGGGCTCCGACCCGAACATCCTAAAGTACTGCACGGTCATGGTGTCGCCGCCGGCAAACGCTCCGCCGATGAGCTCGGAGATTGTGTTGAGCGAGGGCTCGATTCCCGAGACGGCCGTCACAACGCCGACGGGGATGAGGAAGATCATGGTGATGATGGGAGCGACGAGCACAACAGCAGGCGAGACATTGGTGTAGACACCGAGGCAGGCAAAGCTGAGAGCCATGGACACAAGAAGAATGATCATGAACCACCATTCGGGGACCTCGGGGTAGTTTGTGCGCATGAGCTTGTAGTGGATATCGTCGGCCATCTTCTCGTTCTCCGCGTCGTCGTCTTCCGGGACCTCACGCCTGAGCAGCTTGGCCCACGAGCGCTTAAAGTCTCTCCACATGCCGATGAATCCGAGCTTGAGCTCGTGCGTGTTGTACAGGAGTGTGTGAGTGAGGACTGGGGGAGTTAGTTATCAAGCGAGCCACCTGGACTCACCTCCGGCGCTGTACGCAAACATGCCAATGTACTCGACGAGCTTGGCAGCTGACATGTAAGGAGCAGAGTAGTCTGGAGCTAGTGAGTACGCTGCTCCACAAAGTCTCACCCACCCTGGTACTTCTTCTCGTCGAGGCGGCCCCACTTGTCGACAACGTTGAGCACGACATACTCCTCAGCCTTGTTGTCCCAAGTTGTGGGCGAGTTGATCTGGAGGTAGCCACAGTCCCAGGCATTGCGGTACCAGAAGATGGTGCCACTGTCATCAGCAATGCAGCCCTCCTCCCCGCACTCACATGATCATTGCCGTCAACAGGCCGGCGATAAAGTTGTACGGGACAAACATGGGGGTGTAACCGGCAGTTCCTCCGAGGAAACCGTACTCGAATGTCGGCCAGGGGTTGAGACCCCAGCCCACACCAAAGTTGGAGCTGGTCATGGCAACCAGGTTGCCGTTTGATGGCTTGATCCACGCGATCCAGTCAAAGATCTGAAGGTTGGGGAAGATGTACGACGGAAGGAAGTAGTAGCTGGGACGTTAGCCACCGGAGCCAACCCGACGTACATGAAGTAGACACCGAACACCACCCAGAAGCACTTGTACATGCTGGCACGCCAGATGGACTTGCCCGGGCCCCGGATCGGAGTCGACACGCGTCCCTGGTCGTGGAGAGCGTTGTTGAGGGCGATCGTCGAGAGCGCAAAGGGCCAGACGCAGTACGAAGGGTAGACGAGGAAGCGGCGAGTGAGGCCCGCGAAGCCGAAACCGATCATCTTGGTTCCCAGAGCACCAAGGAACTGGTATCCGGCGCTGCGCGCATACTGCATGTTGAACCACTGGGGCATGGCCTGGACGAAGATGAGATGCTGCGTCGGCGGGGCCGAGATGCCGAGGCCGCTCATGATGACGATGAGCATGTGCTCCTTCTTGTTGAACGGGCCGGGGTTGAGGCTGATGCCGAACACCTTCCAGTTGGGGACAATCTTGGCCCAGAGGACGCCGATGGGGTCTGGCTGTCAGCTGTGTTCGTTGACGCCCACTCACAAGAGACAAGCTGGATAACGTTCTGGCCAATGCTGATTGACGGGTAGCGGTTACTGAACACGGCGTTCACAATGCATCCGATCGCAGACAGGAGCGACCCAATCACCCACACACGGATGGTGAGCGACGGGATTGTGGGGTCATCGGTGTTGGACGCGACGGCGCGGACCTCGGGATAGACCGAGCTTGTGCTGGTGAGCAGGGCAAAGATCCTCATCTCGTAGACGAGGTCAACATGGCGCTCGGGGTTCTGCTGAACATCTGGCGTGTCGAGGAACTGGCGGATGCGGAATAGCGTTTCGGGGTCGTAACGCGGGTCATGCTCGTGGATCTTGTACGTCTCTTCGAGGATCTGCCAGTGTCAGCGCGTCAAAGGCAGCCGGCAGGCACGTCCGCGGTCAACCTCCACTCACCTTGGCCGCACGGTCGACCGGCATCAGAGGGAGCTGGTCCTCGAGATCACGCAGCTCGTCAGCCGTGATCTGAATATGACCCGAGGCCAGCAAGTTCGCTGACAGATCGGAGTGCTGCTTCTCGTTGATGTCGTCGTCGTCGTCGTGGGGGGCAGGGTGGGCGGTTTCCTGCTGATATCAGCGGCTGTCCCTCCATCCGCCACCTGCCACTCACCACCCATGCCTCAACCCCCTTGTCGTTCTTGGCCGGGTCAGCCATGGTCAGTACTAAAGATGGCTAGTGTGAGATGCGTGGGGTACCGGCCAATAGGCTCGATAGCCCCAAGCTTTATGGTGGTTGCATGTGCGGCCTGCCGACTTGGAAGAAGCCGGAGCTACCCCGCGCAGGCCCCGGGGTTTGTGCCCTGGGACCCCCACCCTACACGCCCACAGCCCCGCGCCGGCGCCGGCGATGTCCTGTCATTGGAGTACGGACGTCTCTGTCCCGCGCCATCAGGTCCTGCATGGAAGCACGCACTTGGCGAGTGCTCCTCGTGACTATCCACATGGCATCGTCCGTGGTCGGACATTGCTGACCTGATCGTGACCACGGAGCACTGTGGACCATCGACATGGATATCGACGCCGCTTTGACCGACGATCGTAGCACATGTCACTGTTGGCAGCTCTTACGTCGCTACTATGATCATCACGGACGACAACACCCCGTACAGCGACGAAGAGGGGACACCGATATGTCGGGAAGGCCAAGAACATTCAGTACTCTGTGTACGCCAGGCGCGCTCCTGAGGAGTCGCTCGGTAGACGGCTAAGAGGCTGTGGACGGGATCCTGCGGCGATGACGCCGAGACAGAGCGCCTCTGCGAGGTCTCCGAGTGTGCGGAACTGCTGGTCAAACGACCACTTCCCGCCAGACTCGCCTTGTACATCAGCGACGGCACGGAGAACTGTCTCCCGTCCATGTTCTAGGCCGCACAGAGCGCGCGGCTACTGGCGGCACATCAAACCAACCCCACGGCCCACGGCCGTCAGACGCCGTGGCCCGTTGCACAGAGCACGTCTGCTCAACCTCGTCTCTAACCCGAGGTTGTAGCCCCCGAGCGCAAGCCCGCTGCGGCCCGGTCGGTCGAAGCCGATCGGTGAGGGGAAATGAAGCCGGACCCCCACTCGAAGCCCCGCCCCCACCTGAAGGGTTGTTGTTGCCCTGGACTCGACAGTTAGTCATGTAGGGGGCCCATAACAAGTGGTCGCAACGATCCCCGTCATGGTCAGAACGTCGCCACGATGAAGACACCACCGCCCGTCACTGTCGACGGCAAGACGTTCATCCTCAACGCCCCAGGCCTCACGTACATCTTCCATGTGGACGAGAAGGGCGACCTCAAGCTGGACCACTATGGTGCCCCGACCCCCAAAGCCCGCAAGACCGACCCAGACACCGACTGCTGGATGCCAGACGGTATCCGGCGGGAGTTTCCAGACGCCGGTCGAGGGGACATGCGTCTGCCCGTTCTCCACCTCATGCATGCGGCTGGACACACTGTATCGCAGTTTGTCTACGAGCGGCACGAAGTTGTGTCTGGAAAACCGAGCCTCGCTGGGCTGCCGTCGACATTCGGCGGCGATGGCGACGTGACGACACTGCAATTGCACCTCGTTGACCGACGCAGCAAAGTCAGCATTGTGCTATCCTACTCTGTCTTTCATCGCCTGCCTGTCATCACGCGCAGCTACACTGTCACCAACAGCGGTGATGAAGCCGTCACCATCCTGCGCGCCGCGTCGGTCGGCATCGACCTGCCCTCGGCCGAGTACGACCTCATCCACCACCACGGGCATTGGAGCCGCGAGTGTCAAGTTGTGAGGCGAAAGGTCAGCCATGGCATCCAAGGGTGAGTGGGGGGCTGTTGCGCAAGACTGCGACTAACTCTTCCAGGTTCCAGAGCCTCACGGGCTACTCGTCAGCCTACTACAACCCCTTCCTGGCTATCGCCCAGCCCTCGGCAACGGAAACCACCGGGGACGTCTGGGGATTCAACCTCGTCTACTCTGGATCGTTCTCGGCCGAGGTGGAGAAGTCGCAGCTGGGCTTCACACGTGTCCTGCTCGGCCTCAACCCCCTCCACCTTCACTGGCCACTGGCCCCGGGTGAGACCTTTACCACGCCAGAGTGCGTCTCGGTGTTCTCGTCTGCCGGTCTCGGCGGCATGACAAGGACGTTCCACAGGCTGTACCGCCAGAACCTGTCACGCAGCCGCTTCACAATGGAACCGCGCCCGGCCCTGCTCAACCACTTTGAGGCGACCCACTTTGAGTTTGACGAGGCGACGCTTTACCCTATTGCGGAGAAGGCAGCCGAGATGGGCTTCAAGCTGTTTGTCATGGACGACGGCTGGTTTGGTGACAGGTATCCGCGTGTAACGGATAACGCTGGCCTTGGTGACTGGATCGCCAACCCTCAGCGATTCCCCCGTGGTCTTGCACCGTTTGTCGACAGAATCACCGCCCTGCCTGTCGCTGGCTCCAAGACCGCCAATGTGCAGTTTGGCATATGGGTCGAGCCCGAGATGGTCAACCCGATGTCAGAGCTTTACAATCAGCATCCGGACTGGGCACTCTACGCCGCAGACCACGACAGGACTGAGGCTAGACACCAGCAGGTCCTCAACCTTGGGCTCCCCGAGGTCCAAGACTATCTCATCGAGGCAATCGCCTCCTTACTCAAGAGCGCCAACATCTCATACGTTAAATGGGATAACAACCGAGGTATTCACGAGCTGTCGCGGCCGTCCGACGCTCACCGGTACATTCTCGGCCTCTACCGCGTCATTGACACGTTGACAACGCGCCATCCGGACGTCCTGTGGGAGGGCTGCGCCTCTGGGGGCGGACGATTTGACGCTGGTCTCCTTCACTACTGGCCTCAGCACTGGACGTCTGACAATACCGACGGGAGAGACCGGCTCTACATCCAGTGGGGCACTTCGTTGGTCTACCCCGCCTCGTCAATGGGCTGCCATGTCTCTGAGGTACCCAGCCAGCAGGCTGACAGGACGACGCCATTCGAGTTCCGCGCTCATGTCGCTATGATGGGAGGGGCATTCGGCTTCGAGCTCGACGTCAACAAGCTAAGCGAGGAGGAGCAGAGGCTCATCCCCGGCATCATCAAGCTCAGTGAAGATGTCGCTCCGTTGATCGTTCAGGGAGACATGTACAGACTGGCAAGCCCATGGGACTCGAACTGGCCGGCAGTGCAATTCATCTCCGAGGATGGCACGGAGGCGGTCGTCTTCCTCTACCAGATTCGCGACGGCCTCATGCGTGATGAGCGGGAGCCGACACGGCTCCAAGCTCTTGTCTCTGGCGCAGAGTACGACGTCAACGGCGAGATCTACACCGGTGCGGAGTTGATGAACGTGGGCATTACGGAAAACCTCATCGGCGGCGACTACCGCAGCAAGGTCTTCCGCATCAAGCTTGTCAGTCGATAGAGTATGTAGTGGGATGATGGATTGCTGAGAGCAACTGGCTGGCAGTGTAGTGATGCGAGTGGACTGCTCGGTGGTTTCATTATGAGGCAGAGGCTCAGTGGGCGCCGATCTGAGCCGTTGGCCTCGCCCTACAACTCAGGCCTGCTGCACCCATACATGTTACATCACAAGCACATCAAGCCTAAACTCCCTGCATTGCCGCTTCCTTGAACGACCCAAACTCCACGACCCTCTTCTCTCGCCTGGCAGTCTCAGCGGCAAAGACAACAAGATGACTGTTAAGCACGTCGTCGGGTGTGATGCCGAGCTTCGTCTGGTCGTCGGTGTGAACGGCCGAGACAAAGGCCTCGGCGAGGCCAGCGTCACCGCCACCGTGGAGTCCAATGCCGGCCGCAGGCGTGTGGTGCTTCTTTGTCCTCGACAAGAAGTCGAACACGGTCTGATGCGTCAGTGGTGCCGTGTCGTAGCCACTCACAAAAGTGTCCATATCGCCAATGAGCTCCCCCAGAGTTCCCTGGATGATGGTTGCACGGTTGCATTCCGCCTCGGTGAATGCGCTCATCGTGACCGACGCGGTCACGCCGCCCTCGTACTCGACATTCACGACCTGGTGGTCCACGACGTCGTTCCCGGCTTCGAACGCGCAAACGCCGTAAGGGCCGGTCCTGAGGGCCTCGGTTACAGTCTCCTCGTTGATCTCCTCCGCATTGACAATGTGCTCCGCCCACTTCGGGTCAGTCGTTTCAGCCTCAGCGGCTGACTCACGTTGGTATGTTGCTTGGTGCTTCCCTGGTGCTTCTCCAGGTAGACCTTCTTTGCACTCCATACGCAGTCCTCCTCTGCTGGGCACTCGAGGCAACGCTTGGCACTCCCTGCTGCCTTTGGCTTTCGGGACGGCTTGAAGAGCGACAGGCTGCCGAATGAGCTGACCTGGACAGGCTTGCGGCCAGACAGGTAGAAGCTGACAATATCGAGATCGCTGTGGACGTCAGCTAGGCCCCAGCATCATCGACCCACTGGCAGCACTTTGCCATGAGCGCAAAGGTCGTCTCGCTCTCATTGCGCCAGTTACCCCGGACAAAGCTGTGAACGAAATGTTCATTGCCCACGGGCTCCATGTGCTGAATGTTGACAATATCGCCCAAGGCGCCTGAGTTGATGACATCCTTGATGGCCTGGTTGTAGGGGCTGTAGCGCAGGACGTGGCCGACGCCGAAGACCAGAGGGCTGCCCGACTCAGTGCGTCCAGCCTCAATCTCGTGCACCATGTTGATGCAGTCTGAGATGCTGGTCGCCATCGGCTTCTCACACAGGATGTGGTAGCCGAGCTTGGAGAACACGCTGACCATGGGAGCGTGGAGCTTGTCTAGGGTGGAGATGACCACGGCGTCTGCAAAGCGCGGGAGTTTTGCAACCTCCTCCCAGTCGGTGAACACCTTGTCATCGTCGAGGCTATGGGTGTGAGTAAGTGGCGGGAGAGTGCAACACACGCGACTCACTGGTGTCGCCGGGAGAACAGCTTCCTACGCAGTGGTCGAGGATCCGCGACAGCCACCACCTGTGCGAGGTCTGGATGAGCGATGGTGTAGTCGGCATACACGACACCACGCTGGCCTCCGCCGAGGATGATGAGGGACACGGGCTTGGAAGGGGTGGTCGGGGCTGGCATCGAGAGTGGGGTTTCAGTTGGGTTGGGCATCGCGAATGTTGATGTGGCCTAGATATCTCGCTGGCTGGACGTAGCCGAGCGAATCATGTTCACCGCAATGGCGAGTCTCGCGGCGTACGATCCGTTCTGGTTCAGTGTCTGTGGTCCGTCAGGGGTCCTCTCAACGGAGTGCAGTCGACCGAGCAGCAGGTACTTCGGCGTCTTTGCCGCCCCCTGTTTCCACTCCAGGGACCCCACACTCGACTGACAGATGAAGGAACAGAACGACGAGGACAAAGGGACTGGCCTGATGGTGTTGAAGGGTGATGCGGAAGGCAGAGAGAGCCCTGGGGTGCTTGCGGGGTTGGTCCGGGCTCCGCGCTTCCGGGGTCGGGCCGAATACGGACATGGCCGAGAAGTACAACAGCCAACCCCTTCTGCCCTTCGTCATTTAATTCCCTTGGAATGGACCACACATCTCCTCAACACGACCACAGCAAGCCCAATGGAGGTCATCTACAGCCCGGGAGAACACGAAGATCCAAGGCCAGGACACGGTGCTCTGCCTCCCCGCGCCTGGGCCGACCGGACAGACGCGAAACAGTTGAGGCTCAACGGCGACTGGCGCTTCAGGCTGTCCCCGACGGCCGCCGTTCCAGGCGGTGACGACTTTGCCAAGGCCGCTTTTAACGACGACTCAGAGCAGTGGAGTAACCTACCTGTTCCGAGCCACTGGGTCCTCCATGGACATGGCAAGCCGGCGTACGTCAACATTCCGTACCCGTTTCCAGTCGACCCGCCCTTCGTCCCGACCGAGAACCCGACTGGAGACTATCGGTACACCTTTGACCTACCCAAGGACTGGGATCTGAGCAGTGGAAAGGTTGGTGAAGTCGTAAGCGCCCGGCTCTGACTCTCCCAGACCATTCTCCGCTTCGACGGCGTGGACTCGTGGTGCAAGGTCTGGGTCAACGGGACCTTGCTCGGCACGTCCAGCGGCAGTCGCGTCCCCGTCGAGTTTGTCGCGTCGACAGCCCTACGCGCAGGCGCCAACGTTCTTGCTGTCCGCGTTCACCAATGGTCGGCGGGCAGCTACCTCGAAAACCAAGACCAGTGGTGGATGCCCGGCATCTTCCGCGACGTCACCTTGCTGCATCGACCCGTCGGCTCCGTTGTTGACCACTTTGTCCACGTATCGTATGACCATGAGACTGGCGCTGCGACCCTCAAGGTGGAGGCTAAGCCGTCGGGGCGCGCCGTGATCCCAGAACTCGGCATTGATGCGCCGACTGGCACTCTTGTTACCGTTCCCCACGTCGAGCCCTGGACAGCGGAAACACCGCGCCTCTATGCTGGGTACCTGGTCACCACTGGCGAACGCGTTCCACTGTCCGTTGGCTTCCGCACCGTCGTTATCGAAGACGGTGTCATCAAAGTCAACGGCAAGCGTATCCTCTTCCGTGGTGTCAATCGGCACGAGTTCCACCCAGACACTGGACGAGCCGTCACACGCGAGACCATGCTGCAAGACGTCTTGTTGATGAAACGGCACAACATCAACGCTGTTCGAACGAGCCACTATCCACCCCACCCTCACTTCCTCGATCTCTGCGACGAGTACGGACTGTGGGTCATCGACGAGAACGACTACGAGACACACGGCTTCGAGCAGCTCGACTGGCAGGGAAACCCTTCGTCGACTGCCGTGTGGAAGGACGCCCTTCTTGACCGCATCGGACGCATGGTCGAGCGCGACAAGAACCACCCATCAATCATCATTTGGTCGCTGGGAAACGAGGCGGGCCCCGGCGAGAACATTGGCCACATGGCCGACTGGATTCGGCGACGCGACCCGTCACGGCTAATCCACTACGAGGGTGACAAGACCAGCAAGTATGTCGACATGTACTCGCGGATGTACGTCACCCACGCCGAGGTGGATGCCCTTGGACGTCGTCAAGAAGATCCGCTGGATGACCCCGAGCTGGACAAGAAGCGACGTGCAATGCCTTTCATCCTCTGCGAGTACATCCATGCCATGGGCAACGGACCAGGCGGACAGGCCGAATACCAGAGGCTGTTTGAGAAGTACCCACGCTGCCAAGGTGGCTTTGTGTGGGAGTGGATAGACCACTGCTTCAAGAAGACGACCGCCGACGGCCAACAGTACTGGGCGTACGGCGGTGACTTTGACGAGGAGATCCATGACGGCAACTTCATTGTCGATGGCCTGCTGTTCCCCGACCGGACGCCGAGCCCGGGCCTGATCGAGTACAAGAAGGTCATCGAGCCGGTTGCAATCACGTACGCCGGAAATGGACAAGTGTCTATCCACAACAACCGTGACTTTGCCAGTCTCGACGACTTGACTTTCACCTACACGCTGGAACGAGCGGGGCGAGGTGTGGCTGGGGGACCACTGGCGGTACCAGCTGTAGGCCCCGGGCAAACTGTGAAGGTCGCACTGCCGGCCTTATCAGCAACGTCCAAGGACGAACAGGTCTGGACGATCACGGCCGTCCTGGCGGAGGACACCAAGTGGGGCTCAGCGGGGCACGAAGTCGCATGGGGTCAGTTCAACGCGACTGAGGCTCCCCACCGACTCCTAGCATCTACCTTGATCGCGCCAGCCTTTGACAAGGCCGCTGGTGTTGTCACTGTCGGTCCCGCCGAGTTCTCCATCGCCAGCGGCCAACTCATCAAGCTCGGGCAGCTCCCCGTGAACGGCCTGAACCTCGACATCTGGCGGGCCACCACGGACAACGACAGGGGCCAGGAGTACTTTGAGGGCACATGCTGGGCAGATGTGTGGAAAGAGGCCAACCTCGACAAGGTCAAGCACCGAGTCAACCGCGTCGCTGTTGACGGCAACGCGTTTGTCGTGGAGACGCGAGCCGCTGCTGGTTCATACAACCGCGGCCTCTTGACAACGTACACCTGGACCGCAGTTGAAGGCAACGGAGTGCACCTAGGCGTCAAGGTTGTGCCTGACGGAGACTGGGGTGACATGGTCCTCCCTCGACTCGGTGTCCGCGTCGGCCTTCCCGCTTCGCTTGACCAGGTGTCGTGGTACGGCTACGGACCTGGGGAAGCCTACCCCGACACGCGGACCGGAGTCAAGCTGGGCGTGTACACCCTGTCTATCGATGAGCTCCAGACGCCGTACGTGTTCCCCCAGGAGAATGGTAGTCGTATCGATGTGCGGTGGGCCGAGCTCGCAGGTCGATCAGGCGGCCTCCGCGTGGAAGGCGACCCTCTCTTCTCGTTGGCGGCCCGCCGATGGACGACGGAGCAGTTGCAAGCTGCGCGGCATACGACCGACCTGGTACCTGGCAACCAGGTGTGGCTCAACATTGACTACGCCGTCAACGGCATCGGCACCGCCTCGTGCGGTGAAGGAGTGCTTCCCGAGCACCAGCTGCGCGTCGCCGAGACAGAATTCGGTGTCATCTTTCGCCCCACGTAGCATCGTAGCCCATGCATGGTAGTTGGATAATGATACAGGCAGCGATTCTCTGCCGTGCAATAATGCTAGGACAACAAGTGATATGTGATAGAAACCCGGGTACACTGAAATGGAAAAGTTGGTGTGGTGTCAAGTGCCACCGTTTCGGCGTTGTCGCGCCTCTTCTAGCATGAGCTCGATTGAGCTCTGATGGATAGGCTTGGGAAGTAGTTGGTTTGCACCTGCATCGAGGTACTCTCTCTGGTCCTCGCGGAGGGCATTTCCGGTGCAGCCCACGACAAAGACATCGATTTGGGCCTGGCGCAGTGCCGAAACGACCTCGACGCCCGTCATCTGAGGCATTTGGCTGATTGTCAGCAGCCGCTACCCATTGCAACACCCACTTGTCCAAAAAGACAACGTCATAAGATCGCCCCTGGCTGTGTGCTGACATGATCATGTCCAAGGCAGACTTGCCATTGTCAGCACTGTCGACAGCGTGACCTAGCCGCGAAAGCATCCTCGACATGAGTTTACGTGTAAGCCTGTTCAGGTCAGCTCGACAGGCTGGACAGCACCCACATGTCATCGTCAACCACCAGTGTGCGAAGACGATTCGAGGCCGCTGCCGCCAGCGGATCGGTGTCCACCTTGGTGACGGCAGGTGAGGTAGGGGCCGAGGAGAGTGCAGTCATGGCCACACTCTCCACCGACATGCCTCGTGGAAACGAGGGTGGTACGTCCCACTGTGGTGACCCATCGGCTACACCCATAGGATGGCGCAGTGTCAATGGCGATGGTGGCGAACTCGGTGGAACGGAACGCGGCCGTGAATGGTCACCACCGCCCGACAACACAAAAGTCGGCCCACGCCGTGAATCGTGCACGCGGGACAGAGATATCGGAGGTGATGGGAGAGGTTGAGAAGCCATTGGGGGCGTTGGGGGTTGTTTACGTGGTCCCAATGCCGGCGTAAGATGGTTGGGTCCTGCGACGGCGAATGGGCATTCAAACCTAAAGTTGGAGGCGTCAGGGAGGGATGTCACGAGCAGCAGCAGCAGTGCCACTTACCACACTGTGGTGCCTACGCCCACCTGACTGTCAACACCGAGGCGCCCCCCGGACAGCTTGACAATCTGCCGAACAAGGGCTAATCCCAGCCCTGAGCCTTTGCCACCTTGTCGTCTCCCCACCTCACTCTGAGAGTATGGGCTGAAGAGGTTCCCCTCCTCCATGTCCTCCTCCTTGATGCCGACCCCGGTGTCGGCGACTTCCACGCGGAGGATCACCCACTTGTCGGCCGCGGCCTCATCGTCGACCATCTTGCCACAGCCAGACGACGGCTCGCTGGACATTGCTGTGGAGGTCCCCGGCGCCTGTGAGCCCAGGGACAGCCGGGCAGCCTCGACCTCGACGTCACCCTTTTCAAGGTCCTGGACGAATGCCTTGCCGTCGGTGTCTTCGACTTCTGTGGGAGCATTGTCCGCTGGGGGAACCGTCCGAACAATTGAGGTGGTGATCGTTACTGACCCCTTGGGTGTGAATTTGATGGCATTGCTGACAAGGTTGGATGCCACTTGACGCAGGCGCATCTCATCTCCAAGTAGCAATGGAAGCGTCGCGATCCGAGGATCCCAGTTGAAATTGAGTTGGATGCCTGCCGACTGAGCCTGGAGCCGGTGCGCCAAAGCGATAAGCTGCATGGCCTTTTGGAAGTCGAAGGCTCGGCTGGTAAGAACAAACATGCCAGATTCCATCCGATTGAAAGATAGCACATCGTCGAGAACCTGATCGTCAGCAAGACCCCATGCCTTTCTCCTTACATTCTCCATGAGGCTGAGAGAGCTGGACAGGCCGTGCACCATGTCCAGCTTGTCCTCTTGCATGTTTCGGAAAACACCTTCACCGCGTAGGTTCTGGACTGCCAGCAACGCCGTGTTGAGCGGGACGCGGACTTCGTGGAAGACTGTGGCGTCAGGGGACATTGCCTAGGCCTTCAGACTCACTATAGGACACGAAGCGCTCCTTGGACTGCTCGGCTTTGCGCTCCATTACCTGGGCGGCCTGCACGGCCCGGTACTGTGACTTGAGCTCCTCCCGTAGCTCAAACAGCTGCCTTCCTGACCGTTCTCTCAAGAAATCCAAGCCGATGAGAAACACATGGTAGGTGACGACTAGATGTCAGACGGTGGCCCTGGGCGGCGCGATCACTCACATCCGATCGGCGTTCTCCAGTACTCAAGGGGGATCCCGTTTAAAGATTGGTTCGAGCTGATAAGCCAGTAGATGGACGCTCCTAGGCAACAAATGAGGTGAAGAAAGCGGTTCTGACGCATGAAGAGGATTGAGAGCGTCGGTAATCCGACGACATAGCCAGACTGAGCGATGAACTTCCTGGTGTCGCAGGTGTTGGAGGGTTGGTCAAACTGGCATGGTTAGCATGATTCCTCCCCCAATGCCCTGCTACACACTCCGCACAATGACATGTCGGCTGCGAGAAGGAACTGGAAAGGGTTAGCCGCCGCAGCTCCAAGTTGCACTCACAGACCATGCCCACACTGATGTGAGCAGGCAGAGCTGGTAGCTACAGCGCAGTAGCCAACTGCGCCTGGTCGGCCAGTTGAAAGCGATCATTGGCATCAGAGGCAGAGCAGGAACGCCACAGAGGATGATGTATGCCTGGTTGGTCAGAAAGCGCCGCTGCCCGGTTGCTCACGCATAACTGAAAGATTGTGGGTTTCTTCATGAGCGCACAAAAGGATACCCAGTTGATTAGGAGGAGGAACGCCGAGACGAGAGCCCCTGTCTTGTCCGAGAACCAAGCCTGCCTGTATCAGCTGCTTGATCGTTGTCCGCATGACGCACCTCCTTGCGGTATAGCGCTTCCTTCTTGACATCTTGAAACTTTGGGTTGGCAAAGTAGACGAGGGCCGGCCAGACGCGGAGCTGGAATATGAGCTTGAACCAAGCAATGGAACCAATGCTCGGGGAGCGAAATATGCTGCCTGGGGTGCTGTAGGTCACAGTGCCAGCATCCAGCGAGTGACGCATCCGAGGACTTGTAGATTGGCTCATCCCATTCGGAGTCGCCGTCCCCGACTTGTATGGTGTCTGACCCAGCGTACTGTAGTCGGCATCGACGACGATGTATGAGATGGGGCCTGATCCTTCAGACTGCGCTTCCACTCGCTTTGACGCTTTTGCTCGTTCACTGAACAATCGTGGAGTTGGTTCATAAGACGAGAGATTTGAATCGTGTGTCGATGTGGGCGCCGTAGTTGGAGTCGCCAGATCTCTAAGCCAATGTTTCATCGCGGTGGATCGAGACCGTCGTTCCATTGTCAACGGCGTCCTGGGCTGGTCCGCACCAGACACGTCGTCGCCACTCGGCGACCATGATGGACTCCGCTTGGCCATGACGGACGGTCGGAGCCAGTCTTGTGGATCCGATTCCGAGTCGTGGTCGATCCGCACGCGCTAGTTTCGGGCCGGTGTCGACGTCGAATTTTGGCCACGCGGCAGAGACGATAGCGTCGTCAAAATCGATCGAAAGCTCACCCAAGTTGCAGGAGGTGGGAAGAGAGATGGGTAGAGTACACGTCGCTGTGTCGCGCTCGTCAGTAGAGGCCCGCGGTGTGGTTGCGGTTTGCGGTGCGGCGTGCGGCGGCTGCCGCCATCGGCCAAGCCACAAGGCGCCCGTCAGTCGAGACTGCGAAGAGACCACCCGAGGGATGTGCCTGACAAAGCTTCACAATCCTCTGCGCTGTTGGGGTATTGGCCGCTCAAAAACCACTGTGACGTTGTTTACCCACGCAGGGTCAATAATATTGTCCCTGCTCGTTGTCCTGGGGGAGGCGCTCCACCAATTTCAAGCCCAGCTCTGGGCTTGTAATGGCAGTGGGCACATACAAGGGCTTACATACTAAAGGAATTATGTCGGTGGGACCTGCGTCCCCCAAGATGCGGGAGAGGCGTCTTTCAACCCCTTGCATGGTGGCTGCTGCGCATGCCCAAGGTTCATCCAAATGTTCTAGCGGTGGGGGATTCTCAAGCATTGGCTGAGCAAGAAGAGGACTGAGGTTGAGGTTCTGACCGAGCTCTGCGTAACCTGGCTCTCCCCAAACCAGAACCGTAACACGGGTCGGTGGAGATGTGGACACGCGGATCGCTTAACAACAACTGACCTAATGACGTCAGAAAGCAAACAAGTTCGTTCCTTCGGGAACGCAAGTCACTCGTCACTGCGGCCTTGGAGTGAGTTGCACGGTGTCTTGCAGAGAGTTGCGCGGCCGCATGTGCTGCGGTGATCCATCCCCTGCATGAGACCCAACGCCACAGGACATTCCGCGTACTGACCATAGTTACAGGCTCGGCAGGCGGGCGGGAGGTTGATCGTGGCGCTGCGGCGTCGGCAGGACCTGAGGCAAGGATACGCGAGCGGGCAGGAAAGGCGAGCGCGAGAGCGGTCACCCCGGCGGCGAGCACGTGTCCGGCACGTGAGCCGCGGGCAGAAGTGTCCACTGGTGCATTGTTGCGTCGACAGCTTCACCTGACAGTTCACGTGCCCGGAGTCTCTTGTACAATGCAGCTGCAACCAGTTTGACCACATGAGCCGAGTCTGAGGCTTGGGCCGGCCATCAGTTTCTGTCGTGGTGAGCGGAGGGGGCTCTGGTCAGTCAGAATCCAACCGCCATGTGACGCAGCTCACCTTACAGCTGTCGAGGGCGGGGGTTTGACTGAGCCCGGGACCTATGATATCGAAGGCCAGGATGAGTCGTTGGAGGCAACGGCAAAGCTATGGCCTGCGCTGACGAGAGACGACCTCGGAGGTTAGAAGCATTGGGCCGTTGCTGGACCTGCTGGCGAGCCTGGCAGTCGACTACTGCCGAGGCCGGCCCAACACAGGCCTTATCTACATAGACCAGTTCCGTATGCAGGTTCTTCAGGTTGTTTGCGCAGACTCGATGCCGTGGCGGATATACCGGCCCTCTGGGTTCGCGGACAAGTCCACCATCCGCAGCACGGTGCCTCCTTTCAGCATATCCCTTGTCATGACTGCGGCATCGGCAACCCCGTCCTCGCTTGACATCAGCATTCCCCACCACGACACTAGTCTCTGATGATGGCTTGGCGAAATTCGCCTCTGCCATGGTGGGTGTCGTGGCGAGTGTCGTGGTGCACATGGTGCGGTGCGGCTACAGTGGAATGCTGATGAGAGGAATGCGCTTGTCGCGTGATCTTGCCAAATGTGCGGCTTCCGCTACTTCAAGCCGTTGGGAAGCTCAATCGAGGTCTAGAAATTGGGAAACGAGGCCGCTCCACAGCGTGGGAAGAGAGACCAAGACTGTCGTCTGGAATCGGTGCGGTGCCATAGGCTCGGCTCTCGCCAGGTTGCCGAACAATACGGATACAGCGCTGATCGCAAGATTGTGTAAGTGCGTCCTTACATATGCTGAATTTGATTTATTCTCGCACGTGTGAAGTGCCCCCGTACCGACGTCGGCGACGCAAAGAGCAGGCTCAGCCAGTAAGTACCCAACGCCTCCGAGCCCTGCCAAGCCTGGGGTGATGGGCAGGCAGAGAGGCGAGACAGCCTATGAGGCTACAAGTGCGCGCTTTCTTGTCAGCATGACTTGCATTCACCGAGCGTGTAAGCATGCGGGGTCAGCTGTCGGCTTCAACGTTGAACGAGTTTGGAACGTGTCCTCTAGCCTCAATAGCATGCAGATCGGGTCGGTCCGCGGCACGGCGCGGTGGGATGCACAAAGGCCCCGGCCCCACCCTTTGCGGAGCTGCCGGAGGTACCTGATTTGCAAGCGAGACTGTCCGTCCGCTTGCTACATGCATTGCCTGCTTGCCTGCCCGCTATCACTGTACGTTTGCTTGGCAGGTGCAAGCTGTTCCAAATGCGAACCACGTTGGTGTCTGGAAGGCCAACCAAGACCGTGCTCCGTTGCCATCGGGAGCCGCACATGGATCGGAAGCGCGCAATCGTACTTCGACCCGGCGGCCTTGGGCCAGACGGCATATCGCGCAGCCACATGGCATGGCCGAGCAGCGGCGGAGCGGCCAGCGGCGCGGCGGGTGGCCTCACCTGCTTCATTTGCAGACCCTAAGAGTCGTGGAACCAACGATACCTCCTGGGCCTCCTCTCAGGGCGCGGAGAATCGTCCAAAAACACACTACGTGCTGGTGCGACACGCTATAGTGCATCTGCCACATGCATCACCACCATGTACTGCGCACGCACATGCATCCAGAGCTGCATTTAGACACGGATAGAGGCCATTGCGTGCGGGGCGGGGAAGAGAGGGGGGCCCGTCGCGCGCAGCAGGAGAGGCATCGAGTTGCAACCAAGCACGCTCGCACGCGACACGCCGCTAAAGATACCTGGCTAAAAGGCTTGGCAGGAAATTCCCGGCATGTCCAAAGCTGGAGCCCCCGGACGCCACTCACCCAAACCACGAACGTGCGATATCGTCGCGGACGGATCAATCACCGCCCATCAGGCGTCACACTGTGGCCTAGCGCCCGGAAGACGAGGGGGGCACCCTTGTGACGGCAGCGCGGACCGCGCCCGGACACGAAGCGTGCCGCCCCCATCTAGGAAGATGGTCTTGGCCACGCACGTTTCGATGACGCCAAGACATTATGGTGGCCATTCTGAGTGGCTAGTGGCGTTCTGGACACTCACTCGTGTGACACTTGCATCGTGGCGCCTTGCGGAGGCTGCGGCTCACTTGTCCGGCTCGATGGACTGCACACACACAGGCATCCAGACCCACGCCCACACACACGACGACAAAAAAGCGGTCCCTCAAACTGAGCCAAGCACGCCAGGCTCAAAAGGAGGCTTGGTACGCTTGGCCTGTTCTCCTCATCCCTTCCAAGACTTCCACCTCTACCTATTTCGACTCACTCAGCCGCGCTTGGCTCTTTGACAGGCACCCCTTTGTCGATCTTTATCTAGCCTTCGACAGGAGTACCAGCCACGATGGTGCTCTCTCAGTACACCTATGTGCTCGTGATCGGCACCTTCTTCGCCGTCCTCGACGCCTTCAACAACGGTGCTAGTGAGTAGTACCACAAGCCACCAAAGGCCAGCCCCTAACATTCCCACCAGACGATGTGGCCAACGCTTGGGCTACCTCGGTCTCGTCCCGTTCGGTCTCGTACCGCCAGGCCATGATCCTCGGCACCATCTTTGAGATGCTGGGTGCCATCACTGTAGGTGCCCGTACCGCCGACACCATCAAGAACGGTATTATCCCCAACTCGGCCTTCCGTGGCGAGGCTCCTGTTCAGATGCTCGCCTTCACCGTCGCCCTTGCCGCTGCCTCGTCCTGGGTCATGTGGTGCACCAACCACTCGGCCCACGTCTCGTCCACCTACTCGCTCATCTCTGCTGTCGCTGGTGTCGGAGTTGCCACCGTCGGCGCCTCCAAGGTTCAGTGGGGCTGGAACAAGGGCAAGGGCCTCGGTGCCATCTTCGCCGGTCTGGGCATGGCCCCCACCATTGCTGCCTGCTTTGGTGCCATCATCTTCTCCCTGATCAAGTTCGTCGTCCACGTTCGCAAGAACCCCGTCAAGTGGGCCGTGTTCACCTCGCCCTTCTGGTTCCTCGTTGCCGGCACCATCTGCACCCTGTCCATTGTCTACAAGGGCTCGCCCAACCTTGGCCTCAACAAGAAGCCCAAGTGGTACATCGTCTCGGTCACCCTCGGCTGTGGCTTTGGTCTTGCTCTCGTTGCCGCCATCTTCTTCGTTCCCTACCTCTACTGCCTCGTCATCAAGAAGGACCAGTCGCTCCGCTGGTACCACATGTTCCTCGGCCCGCTCCTTTTCAAGCGCGAGCCCGTGACCTCGGACGACGGCCAGAACCACAACGTCCGTGACTACGCCGTCGTTCAGCACGACGCCGACCTCACCCTCGAGGACGACGAGAAGACCGCCTACGGCTCGCCCGACGCCAAGACCGCCAACTTTGCCTCGCCCGATGTCCTCAAGTCCCTTCCCCCTCCCGCTCTCTCGACCCCCGGCACCCCTCTTGACGCCAACACTGCCCTCACCTACAACGGCCAGGCTGAGGCTCAGACCAAGACCTACAAGGAGATCATGGCCGAGAACCAGGCCAAGTTCCATGCCAAGCTCCGCAAGCGCCGTGGCCCTCTCGGCTGGGCCATGCGCGTTCTCCACAACAACCCTCTCCAGCCCGGTGAGGTCTACGAGTGGAAGAACATCAAGGTCATTGCCAAGCGTATCCCTGCCCTTATCGTTGTCGGCGCCCTCTACGGTCTCAACTACGACATCCACGCCGCCCAGTCTGGTGTTGACGGCACCCCCGAGGGTGACCGCATGAAGCGTGTCTACGCCAACGCCCCCAAGTACTCGAACGAGGTTGAGCACTCGTACTCGTTCGTCCAGGTTCTCACTGCTTGCACTGCTTCATTCGCCCACGGTGCCAACGACATTGGAAACGCCGCCGGCCCTTGGGCTGTCATCTACACCGCCTGGAAGACTGGAAACGCCGCCGCCTCCAAGGCCCCCGTCCCGGTCTGGCAGCTCGTCTGGCTCTCGGCCACCATCTCGGTCGGTCTCGTCACCTACGGCTACAACATCATGAAGGTCATGGGCAACAAGATCACCTACCACTCGCCCTCGCGTGGATGCTCGATGGAGATGGGTGCTGCCCTCACCGTCCTCATCTTCTCGCAGTACTCGCTCCCCGTCTCGACCTCGATGTGCATCACCGGTGCCACTGTTGGTGTTGGTCTCTGCAACGGTACTCTCAAGGCCGTCAACTGGCAGCGTGTTGGTCTCCTTGTCTTCTCTTGGATCATGACCATCCCCGTTGCTGGCACCCTCGCCGGTGTCATTATGGGCATCATCCTCAACGCTCCTCACTTCAAGGGTACTTAGATCAATCATCGCACAAAAGCTGGGGTAGTAGAGCCTATCCCCAACTCCATCTTCCACTGGCTCCTAAAAAATTAGAGTAAAACCTGTCATTACCTGTCTCTTTTGGTGGTCTTAATATGCATTCGTACAGCACATGACTAGCGGGTTCGCAACTTCAAACTAACGATGCATGATAAGGAGACTCAAGACCCAGTCTACGGGTTCTTACAACTTGTCGTGCTTCTCAAACCATGCCTTGGTGTCCTCGACGTCGCGCACAAGCCAGTTGGATCGCGCCTCGATGCCCTCGAGTGCCTGTGCAAAGCTGTTCTTGTACTTGCGCACGTCTTGGCGGTTAGCAGCGCAATGCCCGCCCAACTTACCCTTGCCCTCGATAAACTTGGTCGCACGTTCAAGGTCACATTTGCTCGACAGCGTACCAAGGACTCCAGCGATCGCCCCCTTGAGACCCATGCTACTACTGAAGCGCGCGTTGAGCTATCCCAGGTTAGCACAGTTGCGACCAAACGGGTGACCCACCGTGTCCCAGTTGTCCTCAAAGTATTTTACGGTGCGACGGCGGGCAACACGATTGGCGGCGAGATCGGTGAGGAACGACGCCTGTGGTGATCGGTAAGCACACATCAAACACGGACAACTCACAATGTCCTGATCCTTGACCGACTGTGGATCCGCGAGCATCTCAAACGACCTGTCAAGCAGAGCTGGTTCCTTAACCGAAGCGATCGCCGACAGCGCGTCAAGCTTGGTCGATGGGTTCGGAGGGTTGTTGTACACTGCCACCATCTTGTCGTACTCGGTCGCCCCTCCGTGGATAACTGCCTGTTGGAAGACGGTTCCCTGAAGATCCGGGGGAATGCGCGAGTCGTCACCGTTCTTGAGGAGGGGCTGGAACCGCGCCTTGAGCTCGGCGACGACATCCTTGTCCCCAGCCGACGCGGTGACACCAACTGCGAGCGTGCGCAGCTGCTTGACAGTGGGTTCGTCTTTCTCGCCGTGGTCATACCCCAGGCGGTCAACAACCGGCCGGAACAGCGCAACCCTCAGTCTGTCGACGGCCGCCCGGACGGCGTCATCCTCCCACCAAATGGCGGCCAGGCCAGAAAGGAAACCCGCAATACCTGAGAATGGGAGGTACTCGGACTCGGTCGGGGCGAGTGCCTTGATCAAGTCGAGGGCGCTCGACGTCTTCGAGTACCCCGCGGCAGTGAGCGCAGCCGCATCCGAAACGAGGCCAACGCGGTCTTCCACGGAGAACTGCTGAGCCTGCGTACCGAGCTTGGCCAAACGGTCGGCCGAGTACATGACGCGGTAGACGCCGACTGTATCGGAGTTGAGCTTGAAGACGTCGGAAGCAACGCTCAAGGTTGTAGATCGCGCATTGAGCACAGCATCGTGGTCGACTGACGTCTTGCCATCCGAGACAGTCTTAATTTCCAACGGGATCCACCAGATTGTCTCGTCTTCCTCAGGCTTGACATCGCCCGTGATGAGGAAGCGATGCTGGGTAAGCCGCACTTGTCCATCCGGCAGCTCGTCAACGGAGACGACGGGGAACCCAATCTTGAGGATCCAGTTGTTCATGACCTCACCAATATCCTCGCCGACTGCCTCGGCAATGCCAGCCCAGAGGTCACTCGTCGAGGCATTTCCGTACAGGTGCTTCTTCAGGTAAAGAGACACACCCTTGAAGAATTTGTCGTCTCCAACGACGCCCTTGAGCATGCGGAGGACGGAGGCGCCCTTGGAGTAGGAAATGGCGTCAAAGATTTCACCAATCTGGTTGGGATCGCTGCAGTCGACTTCAATGGGGTGTGAGGAGCGGCGGGAGTCGAGCGACAACGCCCGTGCCCAGTGGTCGTTGACAAACTGAGAGGTCATCTTCCATTCTGGCCAGATGCGCTCGGGCAGCACGATCGATCCCATGAGTGTGGCGAACGCTTCGTTCAGCCACAGGTTGTCCCACCATTTCATGGTGACAATGTTGCCGAACCACATGTGGGCGACCTCGTGACACTGTGTCGATCCGATGCGCTTGATGGCCTCGAGGGACGAGCGCTCGCTGCAAAGATACGCAGTGGTGCGACCGGTGATCAAGCCCCAGTTCTCCATTGCGCCGTACTCGAAGTCATGGGCCACGAGAGTGTCGAGCTTGGGTAGCGGATAAGCAATCTCGAACAGCTCCTCGTACACCGGCAAGGCCCACTTGGCGACATCAAGACCGAACTGGGCCTGGTCAAGCTGGTTTGGCGTGACGTAGATCTTGAGCGGGATGGTCTTCCCAGTGAGCTTGGAGTGGTACTCGGTGGAGAGGTGGCCAAACTCGCCACAGGCATAAGCAACGAGGTAAGTTGAGATCTTGGGGGTGGTGTCGAACTTTGTGATAACCCAGCCGTCGTTACTAGCGCGGGGCGTCGCCGCGATCGCCTTGTGTTCCAGAGCCGCGTCGAGATCATCAGAGCTCCATGCACCCGTCGACGTCGCGTTCATGTTGGACAACACCGTCTCCTTGCTGCGGGAAACCATCGCAATGGCAAAGGTGGACTTGAGGAGCGGTTCGTCCCAGCAGGGAAAGGCGCGGCGAGCAGACGTAGGAGCGAACTGGGTGAGGGCATATCTAAATGGTCAACTCCTGCAGCCCATCCCTTTCTCACAGTGGCCTCTTGCCATTCTTGTCTGGGTCTCCATCTGATCGGTAGTAGCCCATCATGCTTCCAAGCTTGCCTTCCCATTTGATGAAGAGCTTTGCCTTGGAACCAGTCTTGGCGCCGCCGAGCGACGAGATGTCGACCGTTGCACGCTCCTTGTCCTCGTCCAACTTGATGGCGGACAAAGGAAGCTTGGTTTCTTCATCTCCCAGGCCAAATCTAACATCGGTAACGCTGAGCGAGGGGTGGAGGTGGAACACTATGCTGTTCGTGTCCTCGAGGATGTCGAGTGTGATGCGTGCCGCACCGGAGAACGACGGGGGCTGCGCCGCGAGATCCGTCTTGATTGCGAGGTCGTAGTGGGCAGGGTAGACATTCGTGGGGAGCCTGTAGTCGGTGTCTTGAGCTGGCGACGCCATGATTACTTGCTGTAGTCGTCAATGGACGTTGAATAGACGAGACCAAGAGTCAAACACGTCCGCTCATCGTCGACTTTTGTTGCACCACGCGGGGACGGCCGGTGGAGGCCGAAGGAGGCGCGTCCATGACGTCAGCGTAAACATTCGACAATGTCGCATTGTTCGTTCTCTCGGCCTCCTAAACGCATAGTCGTTGGCGATGGGGAGCCAAGAAGAGCAGAAATCAAGCTGCCGAGTCTTTGGGCTGCTCAGAGTCGCTGGTGCTTGCCGGTGGACGCGTTAGCATCACAACAGTGCGGTGAGGTGCTTGCCGGATTTCTCCGAGCGGTGCCGAGCTATCATCCACTGCAGCACGCAGCTCGACATCAGCTTCGAGGTCAAGTTGTCCATACGATACTGTACCCATCGATTGGCGAGATGTGGAATGTTGAGGAGCAAGCTGAACGTTCTGGATATCAACGAGCTGCGCGGTGGCTCCGACAAGGCCGTTTTCCTGTCAGTGTGCTAGACCCTCTGCCTCCCTGGCCTCGTGGTGAGCCGGTCAGTCCCATCACTGCGATCACCACCACTGCTCGCCCATGGCGTACTCGAGGACGTCGCCACCCGTCTCCAGGAGATGCGACCCGCCAGGGCCAGGGGACAGTGGTTGGTATACAGCGATTGGGGAGTAGAGACGGGGGTAAGCGCCAGTGATGAGGACTGCACAATCGAGAGGACAGAGCTTGTTGCAGCGGCAATGACTCCAACACGCATATGAGCCCCACACCTGCCCTCCCGACACCCCCTTCAATCTTGCCGACTTGCGCACCTCGGCAGGTTTGTGGGGCCGGGACATAGAGCTAGCGCTACGAACAGTCAGCATACAGTCAGTACTATGGGCCCGACACTGGGGCAGGTACCCGTTGCTGGACCCACCCGCGGACGCGGTCTCAAGTACATGGCAGTGGGGTCGATGATGCGGCGGCGTGCACGCACGCGCCTGCGGCCCATCCCCACCTGCACAGCCATGTCACCCCCAGCTGCCCCCGAGGCACCCCGACCCGCCTCCGTGCCGGAGGGGAGTCGTGCGGGGGCGCTATTTTGTGCAAGCATAGTGCGCTCCACTCTCCCAATCAACACCGGCCCCGATTGGCAAGCCACTGACGCCAGCACCAGTAGCACTACAGCGCTACTGGCAGTTGCCGCTCGTGTCCTTCCGCCTTTCTATCGCCGGCGGCAACGTCTGCCTCAGGGTAGAAAGTTAAAGGGTCCGACGGCAGATGGAAGGCACTTCGTGTAGCTTTTGCTCTGAGTCATCGTGTCAGTGCTGTCGCCTTTTGGAGCCGTGTCAGAGCGCAGCATAGCAGGGCCTCCCGCGATCAGCTTTCTTCGAGAATGCCAGAGCAGCGCCGGAGCTAGAGGAGCCGGACAGCGCTCCAGGCGAGGAGGTTTGCCACCGAGGATGGCGTTCGGATCGCCCTGCTCCGCGCAGTCTCTTCTTCATTTTCACTCGTTGCGCTGGCTTTCCAGACATCTGGGTGAGGTTTTGCGGCCACCGCGGACGTCGGTCCGACACGAGCATGCCGTCAGCTGGGCCCACATGCACAAGTCAAGCGGAGCCAAGCCCGCCAAGTGAGCGAAAAGGGCATCAGCGGCTGCCGGCGGCAAACGAAAGTCGTGGACAGGGTCGCCAGTTTTCACCGACCTCTGTCGACCAATGACGACGAACACTGGCCACCGTCTACCACTGTCGTTTGGCGATGCAAGCACGCACCGCAACCAACCCTTGTTCACCCTCAGCTCAGTGCATGCGAGGCCGCCGGCCGGCCACTGCCGCACTGCCGCCGGTACTGGGGGGTTGCGGCCAGGGGACAGCAAGGCACCCTCACTGTCCCGGCGGGCATTGCAATTTTCTCTGACGCCAGTCAACCTTGTCCCTGCGCCGCGACTGTGCGGCGGCGGTCGGCGTCACTCTTCCTAGTCGCCGGCCGGCCTGTCGTGCCCCGTCGCACTACAGGGCCGGCTTGTTCGGGGCACGTCAGACCACGGCGTTGACCTTGCTGCGTGCTCCAAGCGGACAGTTGGCCCCCTTGCTCTGCGCGCGGCGCGCCAAGTTGTCGCACCCGACCCCTCTTGAGCCCCACCCGAGGCGAGCGTGCTTGCAAAGAGTTCGCAGCAGTCCCCCAGTCGCAAGCCCCCTTGCCCCGTCCCCCGCCCCTCGTTTCTCTTCTACTTAATAGCTCGTGCGAGCGTTCAAGCTCCCTCATCTCTTCTCCCCCCACCACCACCGCACAACATGTCACACGGACACGGTTGGAAAAACCAGTCGACATTCCCGCTCACGGCGGCCATGACTGAAGGCAAGCCCTTCCAGCAGCAGGTGGAGACACCTGCTGCTGGTGGGGCCACCGGGTCGGGCGTGGCCCCCGAGTCGATCAACGAGACAGTCATCCAGTCGGTCAAGAAGAAGAAGGGAGAGACGGCCAACCCTCTCGCCGAGCTCAGCGCCGACGAGGTCCTCGCCCATGCTCAGGCGTTCGCCGAGGCCAACAACCTCCCCGTGGAGTACCTCCGAAAGGGTGCGCTCGTTGCCAAGTCGCCCAACGAGTACGAATCGCTGTCGATCCTGTCCGACGAGGACAAGTTTGAGCTCCGCCGCGAGAAGGAGCGCAAGTTCTGGCAGCCAAAGACCTTCTACAACCTTGTTATTGCCTGCTCCGTCGCCGCCGCGGTTCAGGGCATGGACGAGTCGGTTATTTCCGGTGCGCAGCTCTTCTACCCCAAGCAGCTCGGCATCGACGGTGCCGAGTCTGAGCGCAACCGCTGGCTCAACGGTCTCGTCAACGCTGCTCCCTACCTCTGCTGCGGTGTCCTCGGATGCTGGCTCACCGACCCTCTGAACAAGGTATTTGGTCGCCGTGGCACCATCATGTTCTGCTCCGTCGTCTCCATCATCTGCTGCATCTGGCAGGCCGTCACCAACACGTGGTGGCACCTGCTCATCGCCCGCTTCGTCCTCGGTATCGGTATTGGTCCCAACTCGTCTACTGTCCCGATCTTCTCGGCCGAGTGCGCGCCTGCGCCTATCCGTGGTGCTCTTGTCATGCAGTGGCAGGTGTGGACTGCCTTCGGCATTGTAAGTGGCACCGAGTCACCCGGCCTTCCTCCTCCGCTGACACCATCTCCAGATGCTCGGATACGTCGCCGACTTGGCCTTCTTCCACGTGCCCAACAAGCCGCACATTACCGGCCTCAACTGGCGTCTCATGCTCGCTGCGCCTCTTCTCCCGGCCCTTGTCGTCCTCATCCAGATGCCCTTCCTCCCCGAGTCGCCCCGCTGGCTCATGGCCAAGGGCAAGTATGAGAAGGCCTACCGTGCCATGCTTCGCCTACGCGGAAGCGAGGTCATCGCCGCTAGGGACATCTACTACATCTTCATCCTGCAGCAGGAGAACGAGTCGACTGTCCGCCGCGGCAACCGCTTCGTCGAGCTCTGGACCGTCCTCCGCAACCGCCGTGCCGCTGTCGGCTCCCTCATGCTCATGTTCGGCCAGCAGTTCTGCGGCATCAACGCCATTGTCTACTACACCGCCACCATCTTCACCAACGCGGGCTTCAGCGAGATCTCGGCCCTCCTCGCCTCGTGGGGCTTCGGCATGACCAACTGCATCTTCGCCATCCCCGCTATGCTCACGATCGACAAGTTTGGCCGTCGCCCTCTGCTCCTGAGCACTTTCCCCGTCATGGCTATCATGCTGCTGTTCGTCGGCTTCTGCTTCTGGATCCCCGAGGACTCGAAGGCGCGTATTGCCCTCATCGCCACTGGAATCTACGTCTACACCGCATTCTACTCGTCTGGTGAGGGCCCTGTGCCGTTCACCTACTCGGCCGAGGTCTACCCCCTCTACGTCCGTGAGATTGGCATGTCGCTCGCCACCTCGGTCACCTGGACCTTCAACTTCATTGTCGGCCTCACCTTCCCGCCCATGCTCGAGGCGTTCAAGCCTCAGGGTACGTTCGCCTGGTACGCATGCTGGTGTACCATCCTCTTTATCTGCGTTCTCCTCTTCCTCCCCGAGTCCAAGGGCCTCACCCTCGAGGAGCTGGACCAGGTCTTCTCCGTCCCCACTGGCGTCCACGCAAAGTACCAGCTGTGGAACCTCGGATGGCACTTCCGCCACTACATCCTTCGCAAGAAGGAGCCCCACCAGACTCTCTGGGAGTACGGCGGCGACGACGCCGACTCGGAGATCTTCCAGGACAAGCACACCAACCAGGTGTCGACTGCCTAGATGCTGTAGATTTAGACTATCATTATTTGCATTTTGCCCAGCATGAATACGATAAGATATAATGCGGCAGACGGGCGAGGCAGAATGATGACGACGAGGGTTTGGATTCATTTTCATTCAGGATTTGTTGGTTTTGCATGGCTTGACGCCTTGGCGAGGACGATACGGCCTACTTCCTAACAGCGCGAACCTCGCCTTGGACCTCGGCCTTGAGGTCAGTCTGGACAGTCGAAGCACTGTGGACTGAGGCGGCATCGCTGAGGGTGACGCGACGCTTGCCGACATGGGCAAAGCCGAGCACGCAAGCGAGTGCAAAGACAGCGGCGGTGAACGCCACACCGACAGCCGCGCCGATACCGCCACCTGCGACCGTCGAGAGCTTGCTCGACGACGATGACTTGACGGTCACGGTGGCGGTGGGAGCCGACGCGGCGCCAGCAGCACCCGTCGCATACACCGCGGCGCTCTGCCCGTCCGTGTCCTTGTTCTCGCCAGACGCAAGTGTGAGCAGCGCCGAGGAGTTGGAGCAGGCAAACTGGGGCGCGGCGTACGCGCTCGCCGCGACGAGCGAGAGGTCGGCACACTGGTAGTAGTACGTCTCGCTACCATACATCTGGTAGAAGAGCATGAGAGTGACGTCGTCGCCCGAGGCCATGCCGAGTGCGCCGAAGTCAGGCGCCGGGGCGCAGAATCCACCGGGACTCATGTCGAGGATGGTCGGCGCGTAGCTACTGAACTGGTGGAACTGGGTCGGGTCGGCGTTCTTGACGTACATGACCTGCACGTTGGCCGCGACGCTGAGGCTCTGGATCGAGACGGACCCGCCCGAAACGGGGAAGTTGGTGCGCGCGCCCGCGGCGATGCCGCCACACGGGTCGTAGGCGGCGGTCGAGGCGTTGTAGCCCACGCGCGGGGGCGGGTAGTTGAACTGCATCGGGCTGGAGGTGAAGCCCTGAGGTCAGCCGAGGAGGGATGTGGCACTCACAGCAATGAGGGCGTTGGGCGTCGTGCGCTTGTCGATGGGCGACGCCGAGGCGAGCGCGGCAAGGAGTGCGAACGCAGCGGCGAGCATTTTGGCTGGAGAAGATTTGGGAGGGGTGGGAGAGGCCGAGTAGCTCGTCGCCAGCCTTGATATGTCGTGTGGCTGCCACCATCGCTTCGCTCTGCAAAAGCCTTGTCGGCCGACTCGAGGTTCGTGGCGGAGTGTGGTCATGTGCTGCAGTCGTCACTTCGGTCGACAAGGTGGCTGCGTCACCAACGCCGCCGCGCCCGGGTCTGCATGGGTGAACGAGGGGACCAGAGCCCGGTACGGCGTGCTCGTTAACTCGTGTGGTGGCCTTCGGCGCCGATGTGGACCGGACAACGTCCACCGCGCAGCACGCACAGCACTCTCGGGCGCGTTATCTGATTAGTTGGTGTCCATGAGCACCGGGGCAGAAGGGCAACACGGCACAAGTACCGCACCTCGGCTCTGCCCCTGGCGCATGCATGACAACCCAGTCTACTGCGCATGCTCACCACGCGGCCCAGACGCCCGAGAGCGGACACCACCGCGGCGATTGCCTCGACATATCAGATAACCGCGCGTGCTATTTCAAGCACAGCGGCATCCGCCAAGAACCCCGCTGTGGCTGCCACCTCGGCCGATGGGTCTATTCTTACTGACCGCGGTGGTACATGCAGCGAGCGCATTGTGTTCGTAGCGAGGACAGCGGGGAGCGTGCGGTCGCATGACATCCGCCTGGCGTGGTGGTAGATATAAATGCCGAGTGAGGCGGCACAAGGGCGACCCACCACGCTCGACAATCGTCTCTCGGCCAACCATGCTCGCAGTCCTCAGCCTCCTCGCCGCCGCTGGCGCTGCCTCAGCTGCTGCCACTCCCGACATTACGGTAAGCGCCGCATCTGCCTCCAACTAATCCCCAGTCATTCAAGACCAGCCCTGTGGCATTCGCGTACCCGCCGCCGCGCCCCTTCACCGCGTCCTCTGCGACCGCATACCCATGCGGCGGTGCCGACCTGGGCGCCCGCGTGCCATTCCCTGTCTGTGAGTGTAGCGGTAACGTGTTTCTGCTGCCAAGCTGACCCCCCTTCCAGCCGGCGGTAAGATCTCGATTGACGCGTCCACCCTCGTGGCCAATGTCAACATCATGTACGCCAACAAGACCGACGCCACCCTGTTCCACGACTTCTCAACCTACACCGACACGGTGCTCGACATGAGCGTCGGTGAGTGGTGTGCCCCAGGCCCCGACTTCACCTCTCTCGGCCAGGTGGCCGGCACCAACGTGACCTTCCTCATCATCTACCAGGTGAGCGCGAGGATCTGAGCAGTCAGTCCCTGACCTGCAGTTCTATGGCAACGACTCGAGTCCGTACTACTACACCTGCGCCGACGTCTCACTCGTCGAGGCTGCGGCCTACAACCAGCCCGCGTTTACGTGCAGCAACACGTCGGCGTTGCTCAACGTCGCGTCGCCCAAGGACTCGCTCGTCCTCCACGGCAGCAACTTTACCGACGCCCAGAGCGGCGCCGACGGCGAGAACGTGACCATCACGGCAACCCCCACCGCCGCGCTCGCTGCGCCGTCGACGTTGGCAGCAGTCGCTGCTGCTGGCTCGGCCTCCGGGGCCAAGTCGTCTGCCGCCAAGTCGTCGGCTGCCGGTGCCAGTGCCAGCGCCAGCGCCAAGGCGGCGTCTGGTGCGCGTGCTCTGACCGCTGGCGCTGCTGTCGCCGGCGCGGCCGTGCTTGCTGCGGCGCTCGTGGCTCTCTAGTCGCTCATGCACAAAGCATGCAAAAGTACACTCGTAGTGCGGCTACCCGGGGCCTAATGCATCAATCACGAGGTCAGTGGGTGTGTCAGTGGGAAGTGACGTGTGAACGAGCGACGCCCGCCGAGGTCTTATAGTTACTACTCTTCCGCAGTACGCCCCGGCCGACCTTCTACATTCTGGGAATGCTTGGCTTGCGGGCGGGCTGCGACGACCGGATCGGCGGCGGCATGGCGTCACCTGAGCATCTCTACCACCTTGGTCCAGGTGCCTTGGGCACCCCGCGCTGCCAAGTCCTCGGGGCCTCCATGTTGGGTGCGCGCGTTTGGTCCTCGGCCGACCCTGGACCACGGTGCCGCGACCTACGCAGTCGTCCGACCATGTCTCGTCTCATATAACTTGGCGGTGGGTAGAACTACGCTGACGATGCCATGCATCGAGTGCTCCTCCACCCACGATGAGGCCATTGACCCTCTTGCTACTGCTGTTCGCCGGCGTGCTCGTGGCTGCGCTGGACGCCGCCAAGGGCGCCGAGGTGAGAAACCCGCGACGCGATGTGTGGTGGACTCGGCGCTGACATGGTGATCCCAGGCGGTGTCGGTTTCCCCGAGACTTCCAAAGCCGCTCTCCCGAAGTCGGATACGCGCGCAGGTCGTCGTCAACATTGGAGAGGAGGACGAGCTTGGACGTCAGTGCTGTGCCATTCCGCGCTGACTTTGGGCAGCGGACGACACCGATGCCGACGACGGTTCACCACCACAGTCGTCCCCACCACCGCCGTCCCCATCGCCAGCATCCCCACCACTTCAACCGCGTCGCGTGCACGAGCCTTCGTTCGCTTGGAGCCCGAGCGTGCTCCCGGTCACAGGCGAAGGCGTCATGGCCGTCGTGTTCGCCGGGGTGCTCCTCTCGGCAGCTTACTTTGGGCTTTAAGGGACAAGGGCTCAGCGATCAAACAAGTCGCCTACCGGCGGCCGAGCGGGCCGCCGAAAGGCCTGCAGCAAACCAAGTATAATCACCAGGCACGGCACAAATGTAACTCTTTGCATCAACTACTCCTGCAACTCATCTGTCAAGGCTCATCTGCTGCTCGTGTGCTGCCCATCGTCCATCGTTGCATGGTTCTGCGAGGCCGGGTGGGGTGCGAGTTGGATCAACCTGCCCCTGTCAGCAACGCCCGGCACCAGCTACCCACAGCGGTGCTCGACCGTGCGCTGGTACTCGTCGACCGAGCGGAGGTAAGCCTCGGTCTCGCGCTGGTGCGCCTCGAGCTGGCGCTGGTGCTCCTCGAGGCCGCGCTCGTAGTCAGTCTTCTCGGTGTTGCCCTGGCGGTCGTTGTTGTCGTCACGGTTGTTGTCGTTGCGGTTGTTGTCGTTGCGGTTGTTGTCCTCGCGGTTGTTGTCCTCGCGGTGGTTGCTGTCGTTGCCCTTGTTGTTCTCGTCGCGCTGGCGCTCCTCCTCCTCCTCGCGCTCGTTCTTCTCGTGCTCCTTGTAGGCGTGGATGCCGCCCGCCGCCAGGGCGGTCGCGGCAACGCCACCGCCGACGACGGCCGCAATCTTGCCCTTCGACCAGCCGCCGTTCTCGTCCTGCTGCTCGGTCGCCTGGTTGTCTGCACTCGTCAGCGACAGCCCAACACCACATACTCACCCTCGCCCGCCTCGTTCTTCTTGTGCTGGCTGTAGGCGTACGCACCACCAGCCGCGGCAGCGACGGTGGCGACACCCGCAGCAACAGCGACGCCGGTCTTGTGGTCCTGGACAAAGTCCTTGACATCGCCGCCAAAGTCCTTGACCTTGTCGCCGACGTGCTCGTACGTGCCGGTGGCCTGCTCCTCGGCCTTGGTCTTCTCGTGCTGGTTGTACGCGTAGACACCGCCCGCAGTCACGGCTGCGGCGGCGGCGATGCCACCGGCAACCTGGAGGCCGGTCTGGTGCTCCTGAGCAAAGGACTTGACCTCGCCACCGATGTGCGAGAGCTTGTCGCCGACGGTGTAGCCAAAGGACTGCTTCTCGGCGGAGAAGGCGACCTGCTGCTGCTGGCCCTCGGCCTCGTTCTCCTTGTGCTTGTTGTAAGCGTAGGCCCCGCCCCCGACAACGGCAGCAGCGGCGGCGACGCCGCCAGCGATGGCGAGCTCCTTCTTGTGCTCCTGGAAGAAGGACTTGGGCTCGTTGCCGTTCTCGCCACGGTCGCGGTCCTCGGCGATGCCGACGTTCTCGATGCCGTGAGTGATCTGCTCGAGGATGCCCATTGTGTGAAGGTGTGAAGGGTGTGTGAAGAGTGGGCGTATGAAGGTAGAGGGGTATGGGGTTGAGGGGTTGTCGAGTGGTGGTAGCTGTCGAGTAGAAGAGAGGAGGAGTGACTGAAGAGTGAAGACGCTGAGGGGCGCATGTTTATACTCGCCAGATGGGCCATGCTCGAACCGCGCCGCTGCCTTGCGCCTTGCTCCTCGTCGCTGTCGCACTGTCGTGTCGTTGTCGTGCTGCACCGCCGTGACGTCGAGCGTGATCGCGACGGGCGGGCGTGTGTGTTTGCTGGCTGCCTGGCTGGCTGCAGCTGGCTGTTTGCCGCCGGTCCGAGCGCCAACGTGGCTGAAATGAGCCGATCAGACGACGGATCGACGGGCATTCTTTGCTGGTTTCGGCAGGTCGCACGAGCCAGCGAGCACCCGTCGCATCAAGGACGCACAGCAAATGTCCAAATGAAGCGTGACACTCGACGTCGATGATGCCAAGGTGACGCCCTGCAGCCTGCACCCCTCCGCACGGCTCTCGTGGCAGCGGCCAGAGCGTCGAGCGCGTTGATCAGCCTGCTCGCTTCCGCACCCGCCCTGACGTTACTCTGGCAGGTCGCACAGATATGCAGCAGCCGTATTTTAAATATTTTCACCGGTCAAGCCATGAGGGTGCTCAAGTACTCGATTCTTGGCAGCGTAGAGCGGCAGAGCGCTCCTCGCGAGCAACACAAGTGCGAGCAAGACACTGATCTCCGCCACAACAATGACGTCACGTGATGACAATGTCGCGTGGATTTGGTCCCGTCGTATCTCGGCGTACGGCGCCGGCCCCGGCCCCTTGATTCTCATCGGCGAGCTGCCTGCATTCGGCTGTTGTTCTGCTGCCACCCGTCACACCCATCGGCCCACCAGCATGCACCATATGCAGCCCACAGACCTGCTGAGCATGCTGGGAGCGCATGGCGCGCATGGCGTGCTGCGGGAGAGCCCGATATCGCTTCCATGTACGTGCTCAAGCAGCCCCACGCGACCAATTGTTTCTGCGCAGGCTTGTTCGGCCACCGTTCCACCGACCGAGACGGCTGCAGCTGACGCGCGTCGACCCAGATCTGCTTAGCCCAGTTCTTAGTCGGCATGAAGCCAGGCATTTATCTGTCTCGGCATGGCTGCCAGCGCACCCAGCGTCGCACCAGCGTCCCCACTAGCGCAGCCTGCGTCGGACAGGGGTACAGCTCCGGGCGCCGAAGGATGCGACCACTCACAGCTTGATCGATAGACACTGCCTGCTGATATAAAGTCGGACAGCGACTTAACCGGGGACAAGGCCATTGACTGCTGCATCACTGTCCTCTTCATTCAACATGCCCGCGAGAATCAACAACGGAGTGGGGCCCTCGGTGTGCATCATCGGCGGAGGGTGAGTGGTGGCGAAGGGCCTGTGCTCACTTTCAGCGTGAGCGCCATCAGCCTGGGTCTCGAGCTCGACAGGAGGGGATTGACCAACTGGGCCGTGAGTAGCGCGTTCGAAGTGCCGGTCCAGTTCTCACACAGCAGGTTTACGAGCGCCTCGACGGCATAGGAGGCACCTGGTGGACCAACCGTTACCCGTGAGTGCGATGCCTCAAGACCCAGTGCTGACCCTCCAGAGGATGTCGTTGCGAGTGAGTATCGCGCAATCGACGACAATCCCGGGAATCCCCTCTGGGGATGCTTATCACCGGCCTCATCCCACCAGCTAACCGTTCTAGCGTCCCGGCCATTGTCTACAGCCACTCACGGTTCCAGAACCCCAACTGGACCCAGACACACCCTCCGCGCGCGGAGATCCAGGCGTGTGAGTGGTGTCTGGCCCCTATGGTGTGTCCTCTGACTCACACCGCAGACTGGCAAGACATTGTGGTCAAGGAGAACCTGGTCGACCGGTTCCACCTCAAGCGCGAGTACGTCAAGGCCGACTGGGACGCCAATCGCAAGGTCTATGTTGTGACTCTGCGCAACCTGCACACTGGCGAGCTGTTTGACATCGAGGCAGCCATCCTCGTCTCCGCGTCCGGCTTCCTCTCCGAGCCGCAGAAGATCGACACCCTGCCCGGTGTCGACAAGTTCAACGGGCAGGTGTGGCACGCGGCCAACTGGCCCGAGGAGGCCACCAACGAGTACCTCCATGGAAAGAAGGTCGCCGTCATCGGCAACGGGTGCAGCGGTGTCCAGATTGTCGCCACACTCGGCCTCGACCCCGAGATCGAGGTGATCTCGGTCGCCCGCACCAAGCAGTGGTTCATCCCCAGCCCGCCCGGCCACCCGCGCAACTCGGTCCCGTATGCCGAGTGGCGCAAGGCTCTCCGTCGCGCCTTCCCCCCGTTTCAGTGGTTTGAGCGTGCACTTCTCTGCACCATCATGGACTCGACATTCTACTGGTCGCTCAAGAAGGACGGTGCACGGAGCCGTCGGTTCCTCGAAAGGGTGGGTCGAGTCACCAGTGGCGTCACCAGCGGCCCGAGACTGTGTACTGACGCGACTCGCAGTGGATCTCCAAGTGGATGCTTCGCCGGTACCCCGAGAGCATGCGTGAGAACGCCATCCCGTCGCACCCGTTCGGCGCCAAGCGCCTCATCTTCGAGGACGGTTACTTTGCTGCCCTGAACCGCCCCCATGTCTCGGCACACTTTGGGCGCATCGAGGGCTTCAAGCCGAATGCGATGGTCCTCGATAATGGCAAGGAGGTCGACGCCGACGTTGTCGTCATGGCCACGGGCTACGACGCCGAGGGCTGCACTCCGCTCGTCAACGCCGGCATCAGCACGGCAGTGTACAAGTCGCGCGCAGAGTGGAAGGTCTACCGCGGCGTCATGATGCCAGGCCTGCCAAACTTCTTCATGCTCCTCGGCAACAACCTCGGCCTCAACCACAGTGAGTGTAGGGCGTGTGGCTGTCGCTCACTCCCAGTGTCCATCACTGCTGTTGTCGAGATCCAGGCCAACTACATCGCGCAGCTCGTGCAGGCCATGTACGAGTACGAGATTGACGCCATCGAGCCCAAGCAGAGCGCGACGGACAAGTACGACGCGTTGATTGCCGACCGGCTCGAGAAGACGACGTGGACCACTGTGCGCAACTACTGGCGCGGCGAAGGGGGCACTGGCCGCATCTTTGTAAGTGGCAGCATGCACCACGTACCGATGCTCACGCCCCAGACCCACTACCCCGGCTCGGTCAAGCGCCTCTGGTACGAGCACAACACGCCCATCTGGGACGACTTCTACGGCACCGAGGAGCTCGTGGCCGCGCAGTACAGGAGGCGCACCCTTGTGTCGGTGCTCGTGGCGTTCGCCCTTGGGCTCTTCTTCAACCCGTCAGAGACGAGCACCAACCTGCGCCACTTGGTCGCCGTGCTGCTGGCCAGCGTTCTCGTCTACCTCAAGGCCCTAGCCGCTGCCGTGCCGTTTGTCGACCGCGTCCCCGCCGTGGCCAAGCTGTTGCACTCGGCATAGGCGTGGCCAAGGCCGTGCACTCGGCGTAGGCGTGGCCACGCTCGTTCACTCGGCATAAGCGAGACTCTAGATATTGTCCGTGTATCCGTGGTAGCTGTTGATTACGAGGCCGTGTCGTGTACGCGTCGGATACTAGAGCGGCAGTAAGCGAACACCGTGGCGGCTGCGGCGGCATGCCGGATGCCAGGATTGCGGTGAGACACACGGAGAGGCACAACAACCGCGCTATCGGCCATCCTTAGCCGCCGTGGCACCCACCCCACAGGGCGGGTAACCGCATCAGGCCGACATGTCTCCATGGGGCCGGGCCGGTCCTATCGACTAAATACCCCACACTGGCTGCATAGCAACTCCGAGCCCCGCATCAGTTGCGTGCATTACTCATCTCATCATGGCCAAGAAGCAGCAGCTCAGTATCCAAGAGTGTGAGTGTCGTGCGCGACGATGACTCCGCGACCGCAGCCGCGCTCACACACGCAGGCGACGCGCTCCTCACGTCCCCGGGGACAATCTTCGAGATGGAGGAGCGCGTACTGGGCGGGCGGCGCATGAAGACGTGGAAGCACACGCCGCCCACCTTCCGTGATTTCATCGGCAAGAGCTTCGTGCGCTGGGCTGCAGACGGGCGCGAGCTCGTGTCCGAGCCGGTGCCCGAGCCGGCGGCGTATTATGCGCGCCAGAAGGTCTCCTACGCCGAGGTGTACGCGCGCGGGCTGGTGCTCGCCGCGTGGCTCCGCCAGCAGGGCGTGCGTGTCGGCACGCGCGTCGCCATCGGCGGCGGCAACAGCTCAGAGTGAGTGCGTGCGGCTGCTGGCACTCACACCACAGGTGGATTGCGGCGTTCGTCGCGGTTAACCTCGTTGGCGGCTGCTCCATCCTCCTCAACTCGAGCCTCCAGCCCGAAGTCCAGGCGCACTGCCTGGCGCTTACCAAGCCCGCCGTCATTCTCGCCGAGCCAAAGTACGCGGAGGTGATCGCGCCGCTGGCAAGCGAACTGGCCGCGAAAGGCGTCGGTAAGGTGAGTTCACCCTCATGCGACCGCATGTCTCACGCCAGATCTACTCCTGGGGGCCGGTCTTCCACCTCCCGCGCACAGTCCAGGACAACGTGACCGACATCACGAGCGTCAACCCCTTGCCTGAGGTCGTCGCTGCCGTCGAGCGCGGCGACGACCTCGAGGGCTACGGCCCCGAGTCGGACGGCATCATCTACTTTACGTCTGGCACGACCTCGATGCCCAAGGGCGTCATGCTCACGCAGCACCAGTGCCTGGTACATGTGTTGGCGGGTTCGATCCGTGAGTGATCTCCACACGCCACAGTGCTGACGAAGCAGCTGGCGCTCGTGCCCGCCTCCGCGCCGGCGAGCCGCTGGAGTCTGCTCTCGCCGTCGCCGAACCACCGCCCGTCCAGCCCGTCATGCTGCTCCCCGTCCCGCTCTTCCACGTGACGGGCTCCCTCGGCTGGCTGGTACGCGCGTGGGTCATTGGCGGACGCCTCGTCTTCGTTCGGCGGTGGAACGTCGAGGACGCCGCGCGCCTCATGGTCGAGGAAAAGGTCGCCTTCTTTGGCGGTGTGCCGGCTGTCGCCGTCGCCGTCATCCAAAGCAACCTTCTCCCGAAGGACCACATCATCGAGGGCATCACGTACGGCGGCGCGCCGCCACCTCAGCGTCTGGCCGCGGACATTGCGAACCGCTGGGCAGGCGCATCAGCCCAGCATGCGTACGGCATGACGGAAACGGCAGGGTTGCACACGGGCGTCGCGGGCCAGGACTACATTGACCGGCCAGAGGCCGTTGGCCTCGCCGTGCCGACTGCCGAGATTCGTGTCGTGGACCCTGTTACCAAGGAGCCCTTGCCCCCAGGCGAGATGGGCCTTCTCGAGTGTCGCGGGTCCAACATCATGAAGGAGTACATTGACAACCCGAGTGAGTTTGCTTGAGCTGGCGACGGGCGGGGCTAACTCCGTGCTCAGAGGCCACGGCTGAGGCCATCAACCCCGACGGGTGGCTCAACACTGGGGACATGGCGAGCATCGACGCCGACGGGTACCTGTACATCCGTGACCGTGCAAAGGATGTCATCATTCGCGGTGGTGAAAACGTGAGCTCGCCGCTCTGCTTACACGCTGACGGCAGATTGCATCGGCTGAGGTCGAGAACGCAGTGTATCTCGACGGGCGGGTGGCCGAGGCGGCGGCTGTCCCTGTTCCGTGCGAGCGCATGGGGGAGCGCGTTGCCGTCGCCGTCAGTCTTGCGCCCGGCGCGTCTGCGACGGCGGAGGAGATCCAGGCAGCCGTCAGGCCAAGGTGGGTGTTCGTACCGAAGCGCGCCCGCTGACTCCAGACTGCGTCACGTCGCGCAGCCCGTCATTGTTGTCATCTGGCCGGAGCCTCTGCGTAAGTCGTCTCTATTGTTCGCTCGCGCACACATCACTCACACCCGCCCCAGCCCGTAATGCCAACCGCAAGATCCTCAAGGCCGACATTAAAAAGGTCGTCCACGGGCACTGGGACGCGCAGGGCAGGCAGGAGGCGCGGGCCAAGCTATAGTCCGAGTCGTGGTAGAAGCCGTTACGCCGTTGTACAATCTCTGCATAGTGTCCTACAACTCTCCGCCCTCGCTTCAGCGGTACTCGTCGCTGCCCTTGAACAGCGTGTGAAAGTGGCGCACAAAGTAGTCCTTTGCGAACCAGCGGATGATCCAGCGGGGCGCAGCCCACACCCCGAACCAGCGGAAGTCGAGCACGCCGGCGCCGATGTTCTCGCCCGTGCCGTCGCCGAGCGGCACGACGATGCTGCGCAAGTCGGGCGCCGTGTACACCGGCGCTTTCTCCTCCCTGCCCGCCTCGTGCGCCTTGACGTGCGCTACGATCGCGCGGGAGGCATAGTACGCCTCGTAGTTTGCCAGGCCGGCCGTCTTGCGGCCTGCATTGCTCGCGACATCGCCCAGTGCGTAGACACGCGCCAGCGCAGGCTCGTCGCTCTGGACCCGGAACTCGCCGTCGACAAGCACGTGGCCCCCGCTGCTAGTCGCCTTGGGGTCGAGTGTGGCAACCAGCGCCGAGTTGGGCGCGTTGCCTGACGACGCGAAGATGTAGTCTGCGTCGACGGTGTCTCCGGACGTGAGCGGGATGGCCTGGAGGCGGCCCAGCTTGCCAGTACGTCCGTCCCACTCGTCTTTGTTGCTGTTCGCCCCAGTCGGGAACACGACACGCTCGCCCAGAGCCACGTTGACGCCCCGCGCGACCAGCTGCTCCGCCAGCGACTCCCCCACCCACTCTGGAGTCGGCGCGTACGCAAACCCCTCTGCACCCGGCTTGCGGGGCGCAGAATCAGAGGTGAGCAGCAGACGCGGGCGCGAGTGCACGAGGGTGACTTTCTTGCCAGGATAATGGTGCGATAGTTCCTGCTGTCAGCGCCGCAGCATAGCTCGGTACTCACGCCGGCGACCTCAACGCCGACCGCGCCCCCGCCGACAATGAGGATGGACTCGGCCGCGCCCATTTCGGCCTGCACAGCCCTCAACAGTGCACGATAGTCCTCCAGCGTGGAGCCTGGCGCCGGGCGAAGCGGCGGCGCCTGGCTTGCCCCGGTTGCGATGACGAGGCGCTGGCATGAGCGAGGTTTCCGGTGCTGCTACCCACCTCGAACGGCAGTTCGCAGCTGCCTTCGAACTCGATGTCGAGGACGACGCTCCCCTCGCGCAGCGCGACGACCTTGGCGGGGCAGATGAGTCGGTGCCGAGAGCCCTTCGGAAACACAGTGCCCTGCGTAAGCCGGCCTGTGAGCTTGTCGTTCTCCGAGCCTGAGGTTAGCGACTGCGGTTAACATTGAACACCCACCCGGCACGACGACCGCGCGCACCAGCGCCGGGAGATGTATCGCAAAGTCGTTCTGCTCGACCAGCACGACGCGGTAGGCGGCCGTCAGTGCCGACGCGAGCCGGTTGGCCAGTGCGTGCCCGGCAAAAGAGGCTGCGGTTAGTGATCGACGACGCGGGCTGACCCACCGCCGACAATTACAACGTTCTTCTCGGTGCTTGGGGTCATGTCGGTGGCGAGGGCTCCTCCCAGCCTTTGCTCTCTGTCTTTAGTACTGCTTTGCCTTGGCGAGAGCACCGCTGTCAGTGCTGCCGACAAGGCCGATCGGCCGGTCGCATTGCGCCGATAGTACACGCAACCGAGGAGACTGTGGTGAGCCAAGACTGCTGCGCCTTCGGCCGAAGATCGTCGCAATCGTCGCATTATCTGATAAACGCCACTAGAGGCTCGGGAAAGTCGACACGCGTTCCATCTTGCATTGACTTCATCTTGGTGGGTTCTGATGGGTGCACAGACATAACAGCAATGCGCACGTGCAGGATGGCAACGTCGCACAACTGCATGTCCGATCACTAGCTGCATCTCGCCGCTCCAAAGTCCCGCTCACCGTGCCTCTTGCAAACGCTTCCACCGATTCTGCAGCGCTTACACCGAGACTGCAGTGACTACACTGACTCGGTGCAGGGCCAGCTTGCTGGGTCCGCTACTGACCCGGCACCGAGCGCGTGACCTCGCCAGCAAGATTCCGGGTGCGTGTGGGTGCGCGTGGTCAACGACTTAGCACGCACCCGATGACAGCATCGTGGGACCAGGAACAATGTTAGGAACGGCCGGCGGGTCAAACATGACAACAGCCGCTGCTCGCGCTGCTCCCTCTGCAGCATGTACAAATAGGTCGCAGGACGGTGTGCCCGACGCCGAGCCCCCCGCCCCCTCGTCATCACTGACAGTGGCAACTGATCATGAGCGCTCCCCCGCCCCTCCCACCCCGCCGCGTGAGGCAACCGCTCAAGACACAGCTGACAGCAGCAATCGACGATGGCCCCGCCAGTCTCGTTAGGCGTGCGGACTGTACCCCCGCCTCCCCTACCTGGCCGGCCAGAGTCATCAGCCCCAAAGCCAGACCCAGAGGCAGACGGAGGGCCAGACGAGGAACCAGACCCAGAGCCACCATTGATCCCGATTGTCCCAGGCCGGCCCACAGTCGTGACCCTCCGCCACCCGGGCGCGGCCCCGAGCCCCTGGGCGCAGGCAAGCGAGAAGGTCCTCGACGCCATGTTCGCGGGGGCAGAGGGAGTACAGAAGGTCAAGTTTCCCCCCGAGCCCAAAGCTGCGCAGCCCAAGGCCAAGGCGGCGCCGCCCAAGCCCATGCCCAAGCCCCCCCACCTGTCAAAATCGCCACCCCAGAGCCCGGTCGACGATGAGGCTCCGCGGCCAAGCGTCGCGAGCCTCGCGAAACGTTTCGGCTCGTTCGACCTCAGCGACGGCAAGGCAGCACCAGCCGCGAGCAAAGCCGTCTCCGCACCCACCGTGGCCAACGGCGGCGAGAAACGGCCGGTGCCTTCTCCCCAAGCCAATATCACTGGTCCGCCTCGGGTCGACGCAGCGGGCTTCCCGCACGTGTACGACGCCATCTTTGCGCAGGCACTCAGCGACGAAGGCGAGGAAGACCACGGCACCGCGCTGGCACTCCGCGCCGTATGCCGTGTCTTCCGCGACAGGGCCGACAAGTACCTCTACGAGCACGTCATCTTTGACGACGCGGACCGGCCAGAGGGCGCGCTCGACGGGGAAATCGTGGCGCGCGATGTAGCGGCGGCCGTGACGAAGCGGCTAGACATCCGCTCGGTGCATGGGCGCCTGCCTGCGGTTCCATTTTACGAGGCTGCTGGAGAGGAGAGGGCCCGTTGGATCCGACTGCTCGGCGAGCACACGACCGTCGTCGACTACCACTGTGCCGTCGACGCCGCGGCCCTCTTCCCCGACCTCGCCGCCGCGCTCGACGGCCAGCTGCGGCACTGCCGCCGGATCTGGCCGTCCACCGCCGTCCTCCCCGCCGCCACGATTGTCGACTACATCGATATCACGCCGGACGGCTTCTGGACGGCTGCCCTGGGCGACGACGAGGAAGAGGACGAGGACGAGGAGGGGGTGCGCAGATGCGTGGACCCCATCCCGACCATACCCCCCATTCCATCGTCCCCGCACATCCACCTCAATGTCATCAACCTCATCCACTCGGCTCGCATGGGCTACTACTCGATCCGGTACAAAATCGGCGAGCGTAAGGGGATCCACATAGCGTTCACCTTTGCGCAGCGCACCGACTTTGGCGTGCGGAGCGACAACACGAGCATGGCTGTGTCATTCACCATGTGCCACGTCATGAACGGCCCCAAGCCCTTCGGCCTCCTCGGCCCGCTGTTCGAGCACCTGCCTGATCTCATCCGCGAGAACAAGGCGACGGCGCTCGTCGGTCTCGAGGACGTTCCCGACCTCCTTCTCGGCATGCAGGGTGTCGGCGACAAGTTCTTCAACACGCACGTTCTCGCCCAGGGCATGGTCATGTGCTCTCCGATGGAGTACATAATGGGCGAGAACATGTACGAGTACGCCGACGAGGAGACGGCCGAGAAAAACTGGGCGGGGATCGGTGGCATCCCCGGCGAGCGCTATGTCGCAGGTACCAAGTGGGCCGTCATGTCCAACGAGGTGATGCGGGAGCAGGCAGGCGACGACATCGTTGACTTCGAGTCGGCAGAGGGCGCCACCCGCGTCGGAGGCAAGGTCGCCCCCCTATGGTTCCCGCTGCGTGAGGAGCATACGATGAACCCGCCAGGCGCCACATGCGAGACGTTTGCGCGCTTCGGCGCCGAGACGCTCAGGTGCATGATCAGCCACTCGCGGACATTGATGCCTGAGGACCTGCCTGCTGTCGCGAGGATGTTCAATCTCATGGCAAGCCGACCTGACGGCGGCGCCGGCTGTGTAGTGCAGTAGTACAACAATGCATCAAGTCTAGACAGTCTGGCCACCCCGCTTAGAGCTTGGCCTGCTTGCTGATGCCTCCCTCGAGCTCGATCTTGGCTCGCGCGCGCAGGTCCTTGCGCAGGATCTTGCCGCTTGGCGACTTTGGAATGAGCTCGACAACGGCAATACCGCCGCGGAGCTTCTTGTGGTTGGCAACCCGCGCCGCAACCCACGCCTTGATCTCCTCGATGAAGCTGTGATGCTCGTGTGCGTGCTCGTGGCTCACACCCGAGTCCGGAGCAGCAACCACATATGCTCGTGGCAGCTCGGTCGCCTGCGACTCCTCCCACACACCGATCACGCCGGCATCGTGCACCTTGGGGTGCTGCAGCAGGAGTGCCTCGAGCTCGGCCGGCGCGACTAGACATGTCAGCGACGTTCTCATGTCACCCACGCGTTCACACTCACCCTGGAAGCCCTTGTACTTGATCAGCTCCTTGGATCGGTCCACGACTGTGTAGAAGCCGTCCGCGTCGACGACCATGATGTCTCCCGTCTTGAACCACTTGCCGTCGTCGCTAAACGTCTTGCGGGTCGCCTCGGGGTTCTTCCAGTAGCCCTTCATGATACAAGGGCCCTGGACCCACAGCTCGCCGGGCTCGCCAAGGTCGACGTCCTTTCCGTCCTCACCAACGAGGCGTGCCGTGAAGCCTGCCACGAGCTGGCCACATGATCCAGGCTTCGAACGCGCCGCCGACATGGCAGTCTGCACTGGCGACGTCTCGGTCATGCCGTACGCCTGGATGACCGCAATGTGAGGGAAGCGCTTCTCGAACGCCTGAGACAGCTCGGCACTCATCGGCGCAGCACCAGCCAGGAACGTCTTGAGACTTGACAGGTCGTACTTGTGCACATTTGGCGAGTTGACAAGGCTGAGAACAATGGGCGGCACCACGGGCGCGTGGGTGACATGGTACTGTAGCGCGTAAGCTGGCGCCCACAACCCCGTCCCACCACACTCACCTTGCCAACAGCGCTCAGCACGCTGTGCTCCTCGTACTTTGGCAGCACGACGACGGGTACACCAATGGTGATCGGGCGAAGGAGGACAATGGCCAAGCCGTAGATGTGGCTCATGGGCAGAATGCCGAGGATAACATCCTTGCCGCTTTCCAGAGGCTCGTAGATCTCGGCCAAGCCCTGCAGCTGGGCCACAATGTTATGCTGCGTCGTCTCGACGCCCTTGGGCAGACCCGTCGTTCCGGAAGAGTAGCACTGCCAAGCCGTCTCGTGCGCGTCCGCGCCGTTGAACTTTTCAGGCGCACCGGGTGACACACCAAAGTGGTCGTACAGCGACTTGTACGGCGTGCCCGCGGGCAGCGCACCAGGCTGGGCGAGGAGCAGTACGTGCTCGTCGGGAATGGGCTTGGCGAGCAGGGCACACGCCTTCTCGAACCGCTCGAGCGTGGACGGGTCGAGGAGGATAAGCCGCGCGCCAGAGTTGTTGAGCTGGTGGGCGATTTCTGTGGGTTCGCTGCAGCACGTCAGCAAGGGCGACAAAGTCAGAGCTCGAGCCGTCGAGCTCGTTTGCAATGCATCCAAACCCACTAGGCATAGTTTGCCGGCGTGATCCGGATACCGGCGGCAAGCAGGCCGTATGCAGCCTCGACCCATGGGATCGAGTTCATTCCCCAGAGGCAAGCGACGTCGCCGCGGCGGAAACCAAGGGTGCGCAGGCCGGTCGCGAGGCGGAGCGCATGGTCCTTGAGCTCGCGACGCGACAGCGTGTAGCCTGTAAAGCCGTCAATGTACGCCGGGAGCTCGGGGTCGAAGTTCTTGATCTTGGCGGACGAGGTCGAGTCGGGCGACGACGGGTTGGGGAACAGAAAGTCAAAGATGGACACCTCTGGAGCGGGGAGTGTCCGGAAGTGAGAGTAGTAGGGGATCGCCATTGTGAGACGGCAGCCGGTAGGAGCAACAAGAAGGATGCAAGGTGAGTAGGAAACACAAAGAGACAAAGTAAAAGGTCTGCAGGCGACCCCATCACATGGCGGCGGCTGCAGCGGCATGCTCGCAACGGCTCGACAACTTTTGACGAGCTGCTTCACGTCATGAGCTCGGGCGGAAGGACGTTCGGCTATCGGGGCCTGACTCCGCCGCCGACGCAACCAGCCCGCTGTGAGCTCTCGAGTCACGAGCGATGGCGCCATAGCTGCTGCTGCTGCTATTGCCCCTGGGCCTGTGCCGCGTCCTGCGCGTCTGCACGGCTCTCTGCACGAATGACAGCAGACGCGGCGCGAGCAGCAGACGACGCGGCGTGATAATAACGAACGAAGGTCGGCAGCAGCGAGCACGTTATCGGCCCAGGGTGGGATCGGCACGCTCGCCAACCGGCCGGGCCGACCGACATCCGGCGACAGGCATCGCTGTTAGAGAGTTGATGCTCTTTTTCTGTCGCGTTGCAGCACCGCTGTGTTATCGATGCCACATATGCTGCTCACCATGCCCCTGTAGCTGGTCGAGACCCGCCAAGTGCTAAGTGGCAGCTGGCAGACCGTCATGCTCGCCGACGGGCGCTGTTGACACATACAAGCGACTCCATCCGATCACCAGGTGAGCCAGCGGCTTGGCAGCGGGCATCTTCCGCCTCACCCACGGCATGCAATACAGATACACGTATAGAGGTGTATGCTAGAAGGCTCAGGCTGCGCTCGCTGCGCCCGCACCATGGAGTCTCTCGCGTAAAGGGGTGGCCGCCGACATGGTGTCCAGACGCGAGAGGTAGTCAATGTACTGGCCTGCACGTGTCAGTTTGCATCTCGAGAACTGCACGCACGCAAGTACATGAGCGACAGGGACGGACCCGACGGCATGCCTCCCACTCCCGTTTGCTGCGCGTTTGCCGTCTCAATGTCGGGCAGGAGCGTGAACGCGACCTGGCGGATCTTGCTCAGCCCGGGGAAGTGGTTGATGGCTGCTGTCAGCGACGGCCCGGCACGGGTCGGCTCACCAATCAGCTCAATCGGCAGGGCTCTCAGCACCTTGAGCAGGTTGGACACGACAAGATCCCGAGCCTTGCGGAACGTGGCCTCGTTCTGCCGCAACTTGGACGTGCGGTACTCGTCAGAATACACCGGCGCCGAGTGGTCCTCGGGCCACGGGGCGACCGGAGACTGCCACCGCATCTGGACTAGGTCCCGGCGATACTGCACAGCAGTCATACGCATCGCTTGCTGTGTAATGTAGAGGTTTGCCTGCTGCACCAAGACGCCGTGGTCGGTGAGGGAGATGTCGTTGTTTTGCCGCCAGGTGGCGGGCGGAAAGGAGATCCTGTGGCGTGAGCCTTCCTGTCCCCACGTCAGCCTCGAGGCCTTGCTCACTGAGACTTCTCCGAATCCAGGTTGGTGTTGAGCTTGAGGTAGTCTGGGATGTCCAGGAAGACGTCGTCGAGCTCTTGGATGAGTATTTCAAGCTCTGCAATCCGGGTGAAGAGCGTGGCGCCCGAGGGCGGGGTGACGGTGTCTTGTTCTCGCCTCGCGAGGATCTTGCCACATACTGGGGCTTCAGCACAACTCGAGCACGGCATGCCATGGCCAGCTCACTCCGGTACAGGGACGAGCAGTAGTAAAAGCCCCACAACGGCGAGACGGTGGACGGGCTGGGCGGGTCCCCGGGCAGGGTCCCTGTCGTCGCTGCGTGTAGCAGCTGCTCGTCGTCAACAGTTGAAGGCAGCCCGAGCCCGGCGCACAACGACTCGTTGAAGATGAGTCGTGTATCCTCATGGATGGCGCCCGACCGGTCCGCCGCGTACATCACCCAGAACATGCGGCGCAGCATGGTCCCCTCTATTGGGTCCAGCGTAGCGTAGGTCTGTGTTGTCAGGCCACAGCTAGTACAGTTGCACTCACGGCCTCACGATCGAGGTTGCTCTGAAGCATCAGCGAGAACATGCTCCCCTGCACCGATCGATAGTAGTTATGAAAGCCCAAGCTGTAGGATGTAGCCAACACACTGAGCTGGTTAGCAGTGTACAACGGTGTTCATCACCCAAACGCACGAGAAGAGGATAAACACTGCAAGTGTCAGCGGGCCGACGCGTGGGCCACTCGATGCCACTTACATCGGCTGGACGTGTATGTCAGAAAAGGCTTGCCGAGATACTCTACCGACGCGGTGTGCGCCCTGTGCATCAAGTTGGTAACCTCGTCGGCGGGCAGCGGCACATTGTTCTTGGGCATGTGGAGGATGGTGAACATGACCATGGCTACTACCATGGCCGTCCACTCCTCCTCACCGTCCCGCTCCTCTCGGTGGGCTGCGAGGTCTCGCTCAAACGTCGGGCGGTGCGGGAACGGGATGAGCCAGTACACGTAGTCAAACCACAGCTTGACGATTACTTCGAGGGTCTGCCGAGAGAGCAGCTGATCAAGCGGGTTGGGCCGCACCTCGGATGCCAGGTATCCCGGCGAGGTCTGCATGTGGGGCACTGGCGGTGGTTGTACCGAGGGCACCGAAGGAATCACGGACGGCCCAGCGTCCATTTGCATGTCGAGTACCGTTCCGTGCGGGCCGGCAGCCATAGCTTCGACTGAGCGCGTAAACATGGTCCCCGGAAAGTCAGCCAAGGCTTGCGCAGGCTGCAGGGGGAGCCCCGCCGAGCGCGCCGCTGGCGAGATCACCCTACGCTGTGCTCCTGGAGCTGGGCCTGACTTTTGACGAATGTGCGTAAAGGTGCCTTTGTGTGAGCAGGATACAGGTGCGAGCCAGAGCTCACAAGGGATGTCGGCCTTAATGCAGCCCGTACACTGTCCGTTTAGACCTGTCGCACGATCACATCCGATTCTGCCTGTCAGACGACCAAGCTGCAACGCCACGTCCACTACCACGACCACTCACTTGCGAATGCGGCATGCTGATACGTTGCGTCAGCAACATCCGACGGCATCCAGCGGCATCCAGGCCGGCCGCCTCTCATCCACCCACCATCGCACGCCTCTGGGCAAGTCAGCTAGTCCGCGTCTCAGCGGTAGCACTCACTTGCACTTAGCTCGGATGGGCGCAAGAGCATGTGTCCAGAGTGTGCTGGGGGCATGCTGTCGGTATTGCAATCGTTGAGATGACAATGTCCAAAGAACTAGGGCACTTGGGGCAGGACATACAAGGCGCTGTGGTGGCTAGTGTTGGGTGGGCAGCACGGAGCCAATGTCGGGGGACGCTCGATGCGGCGCAAGCACCACACAGCGTAGTGTCGGCGGCTGCGAACGGGCAGAGACGATGGGTGCTCGAGTGCACCAAACTGGATCGAGATGAGTATGGTGATGACGGCGCGACGACTAGCAGCAACACTGTCGACCATATTTCCGCTGCGTTGGAACTGGTCCGCGTTCCCGTCCCGGATGAGTACATTCCTGGTACCTCTCCTCCCCGCCTTCTCGACGTCATGACCGGTGTCACAACCTCTGCCCTGGCAGAGAAAAAATCGAGTTGCCGGTCAGAACGAGGTCATAAGCCCCAACACTTTCGTAGCCGGTCGATCAGTCTCAGTCACATGCACTGTAAACACATTCCTCTTGTGCGTCATGTTGAGAGGACATTTTTCCATGTACCATGTGACCTCGCGTTGGTTTGGGGTTAGAGTCTGTCTGTGTACATCCGATCCGCGCCTTCGGATATGCATGCGCCACCTTTACTATGTAGCTGAAGCCTTGCTCACGCCCACATCGGATATCCACATGCATCTTGCACTGATCAGGAGATGACACATGATTCGAGCAAGCGAGAGTCTTACTCATGCCGAGCCTCGGCGCTGACTGATACCCCTGGGAGTCGACGTGGCTGAGGCTCTGCCACTCACCTTGGCCAGGTATCTGTCCTGTCCACCACTTCAACTCAACTCCGCGATTGACTCCGGCAGGGCATCTGTATCTGGGAGCAACTGGATCGTATCGAAAGCAAGATCCGCCAGCGCCAAGACGTCCGCCACGGCATCTGCGTCGGCGTCACCATGTGGAGCTGATTCGAGCTGGGGACAACACGTTCACGCCCCTCTTTGTCATTCATGTCGATGCATCATCATGACAAACGAGCCCGAAGGGCATGGAGATGGTGGCAGAGGTGCATGGTACATATAAGAGCTGACGATGCCAGCCATGAAGACTTACACGCCTACAGCAGACCCATCCCATAGTCGCCACCCAACCATGCCCACCATCGCACCCAACTCCCTCGTCCTCGTCACCGGCGCCTCAGGATTTATTGGCACCCACACCGTCGTGGCGCTGGCCAAATGTGGCTTCCGTGTCCGGGCCACAGTTCGCTCCGCTGCAAAGGGCGATCACCTCAAGGCCCTTGTTGGCGAGCAATTGGAGTATGTCGTCGTCCCCGACATGACTGCCGTGAGTTGGGCCGGACGCAGCATCGCTCTGACCGACCGCAGCCTGGCGCGTACAATGAGGCAGCCAAGGGCGTTTCCGGCATCATCCACCTCGCGACCCCAATCCCAACGGACGAGATTGCCGCTGCCGAGCCAGAAGAGTTTTACATCAAGCCGGCCGTCGCAAGCGTGGAGAACATCCTCAAGAGTGCCGCAGCGTCGGGCTCGGTCGAGCGCTTCGTTCTCATGAGGTGGGTCATACAGTTTTCCCCATACTTACATTCAGCTCCATCGCCACGGTGGGACCCGTCACGGCCGGCTTCGCCCCGCTCGACCTGCCAGTGACGCTGGATGAGAAGAGTGAGTTGACGCCACATTACGACGACTGACGCTTGCTAGCTTGGTACAACGAGCTCGTAACCAAGGTCCGCAGCGAGGGCAAGGATGCCAGCCCGCTTGAAAAGTACGGAGCGTCCAAGTTCGAGCAGGAGAAGGCCTTCTGGGCGTATCTCGACAAGCAGCAGCCCGCCTTTGACGGCGTGGCTATCCTTCCCACCATGGTGGGTATTTTTTACTGGTACTTAGACTTACGCGCAGAACATGGGGCCTCCCATCCAGTTCGAGCTCTCAAGCACAATCCGTGAGTACCCCGACATGGAAGAGGCTAATGTCAGAGTTCATGCTGCAGTGGCTTGAGCCAGGCCAGACAGATGACAAGCTGTCCTACTTTTACGACAACTTCATCGACGTGCGCGATGTGGCACGCGCCACCATTCTCGCACTCACGACGGATGAGGCGGCCGGCGAACGCTTCATCGTCTCGGCAGACACACTCTTTGGCAATGACTTTGCACTCGTGAGCTGCCTTTCTCCCCGTCTCGTGCTGACGGAAGGCCGCCGCGGACTTCCCGCAGCTGGTGGCAAAGGGCGTCAACACGGGCAACGCGAGCCCCGAGTTCCGCGCCACCCTCGATGCCAAATCGCCTGTGTACGATGGGTCGAAGACCACTCGTGTGCTCGGGTTGAAGTACCGCCGCAGGGATGACACTCTTCATGAGACCATTGCGTATTTGCTCGACGCGAAGGCCAAGGAGGCGACGAAGGCCGCGAAGGATGTGGCTTGAGGTGATCCGCATAACAACAGAGATTGGGATGGTTATCGACCAGCCGGCCGTGACATAAAAATGCAATGATTCATACGGCGACTCTCAGAAGATGCATTTCGTGCACTTACTAACGGATGATGTCCAATTCGTCCTGAGTAGCAGATGTTTTGGTGAAGACTTCACGATTTGCACCACTCAACCGCCCGCTTTGCTCGGGCAACAGGGCATCACGGTCCTCTGACACTGCAATCTGCCTCTCTTGCACGAGCAGGAGTTGCTGTCCTCGGTGCCAACTCTATCACTGTCTGTGGCGCCGTTGTCCAAGGCGGACTCGGAAAGATTGCCGTCTGAGCATGGTTAGCAATGTGGTGGTGCCAAACCGGAAGCACGTGGCGTGGGCCCTGTTGGCGCGTTGGCCTCAGCTTGCCGGGCCGGCTTGCTCGGCAAGAGCTGTCACACAACAGCGCGGCTGCGCGGCGAGTACAACAATGGTTACATGCACAGCCCTCGCAGCTAATACCCCATGCCCCCTAACGCGCTCTCTCCAGGCCGAGATTTCGGGTCGAGTCCTCGCGCCTCACGCGCCGCCCATATCCTGGCGCACCTGTCGCAGCCGCTTTCGACCAGTTTGACGCGGTGGTCGCGGCGGTGGATGAGGATCTCGCGCGCGGCGGGCACGTCGCCCTCATAGTAGCGGAGGGCCTGCACCACCTGTGACATGTAGAAGCCTTCGGCAACCAGCAGGTCGATGGAGGCCTTGTCGACCCCGGGGACGAGCTTGCTCTTGAGGCCGGCGAAGAAGCCGCCTTGTTCGCTCCAGATTTTTGGCTTGGCGGGGGGATGCTGCACCACATTGGAGCGGCCCGCAACTAGCGTACTCGTGTTAGACGTGACGCTAAATAGCGTATCGCTGTCGGTGTCTTTGATGGGGGACATTGTTGTGGTCGGGGTGGATAAGAGAGAGCGAGAGAGAGCCAAGAGCTTGTTGAAATAGCCCATGACGTCTGCACCGCATAACGCAGCACCACGTGCTGGCCTCTAGTGCCGCCAACGCCCCACCGTGCCACCGGGCCACCCCCCCCCATCCAATGCCTCCCGCACTACTCCAAGACATTGAGCACAGTACTGCCGATGCATGCATCATGCTGCCAAACCCCGTCACGGCGCTTCTCCCTCCCAGACTCCATCAAGTGGCTTCTGGGCCGAGGTGGTGTAAAAGTTGAAGTATGCCTCGTGCCAATCCGCCTCGCTGAGCACGCTCTCGCCCCACAGCACGACCTGCTCAGGCGTCACCCCGCGCCCGACGTTGTCGGCGATCACCGGCGCCAGCATGGCGATGACGGCCGCAAAGTCGGCCGCCATCAACCGGCCGATCTCGCCTGCGTTAGTGCGCGACAGTGGCGCGGGCACGAAGCGGGTCACCTGGTCGCCGAGTCCGGCGGCCGCGGCGAGCGTGGCAAGCTTGGGCGCGACGTCGGGGTCAGACCCGATCTGGAGCGCCGTGCCGCGCACCACTGAGAGTTAGCTACTGCCTTGCCTCTGCTTCACCCTGCTCGTTCCACTGCTTTATCGTCGGCGTCATGCCCAGCCTTGCCTGGATGTCGAGGTGCGCCTCGGTGAGCTGCACCCACCCACCGCGCTTGGTGACCCGTGCGAGCTCGGCTATAACACTCGGCCACTCGTCCGTCTGTGCCCGTGAGTGGGGGTGGGTCGGCACGAACCCACCTTGATCACGAGGATCATGGCGCGGTGGTGCACGAGGTCAAAGTGGTCGTCTGGGAACGGGAGGCCTTCCAGCACGTCGCCGAGGGTGAATGAGATGCCAGAGTCGGGCGGCGGGGTGTAGGTAGGGTGGAAGTCGACCGCGGCTGCCTCGACTGCAGGGTAGCGCTCCTTGACGGCCTTTTGAGGTGGTGAGTGTGCTGCCACGATATCCGCCCCCACCTCAATCCAAGTCCCGGGGCCACACCCGACGTCGAGCACCCTCCCACCGTGCTCCAGCACTGCTGTGACAGGCGCCAGCACCTCGGCGCCGAACAGCAGGGTGAAGAGCAGATGCTGGTCGCTCTCGCGTGCCGCCTCCTTGGCGTCCGCGCTGAAGGGGTATATATGTGACGAGTGGCCGACCATGATCGTCGTGGGTGAGTGGGTAGTGAGCAGTAAGCAGTGGGCTCCAGGTTTGTCCAGGTGCCCCAGCGGGGTGAGAATGGGGTGGGGAACAAAGCCCACTGCACCACGCTCGGCGACATCGCACGACGGTCGGCCAATGTTGCTGCATTGACTGCATTGGAAAACCGGTAGTGGCGCCTGTTCAATCCAGACGGTTCGACACCCCGACTACGCGGTTCAGGTGGTCAAAATTGAACACAACCTGGTCTCGCCCATCGTCGAGGACGACTGTACTCGGGTTGGGCTGGTTGACGCGCCATCCGCGCGCATAGCCGAGGCCGAGGGCCGCCTCGCGGGAGTTGATGAGGCCGCTGAAGATGATAGGCATGGCCGAGAGGCCCACATCCTTAACTGTGATGGGCGGGAACGGGCCATCGAGCAGGACGATCACGCGGCCGCCGTTGCCCGACTCGAAAGCGTAGCATGGCCCGCGACCCAGGATGCCGACACATAGCTGTCCAAGCTCGTGGGCCAGGTCGGCAATGTCCTGGAAGTCGCCCTCTAAGCCGGGCGGGAACGGCACCTCGCTCTCTGTAAGCTCCTTAATCCCGTGCGCCTGACCGTACTGCTGCAGCTGGCGGCTGACGTCGTCGCCGCGCGGCATGGCCCAGCCCCAGAGCACCGACCTGGGACCGGGGGCGATCGACGCCATCAGGTGGCAGCGTGTGTGCACCTTCTTGCTGTCGTCCGACCCGGTGAACCACAGCTCGCCCGTGGCGAGGTTGACGTCGAACCGGTAGTCATCGCCCAACGCATCTGTCGCCTCGATGAGCTGCCGCAGGAGGAGCTTGGCGTGCAGCTCGCCACGTGCCGTGAAGGTGCTCAGCGTGGGGAAGATGGGCCGCAGGCGGCCCATCTCGTTGCGGAACTGCTGCATGGCCGCGGGGCCCGCTGGAGGCGAAGTAGGAGCCACCATGGCCGGAGTTGGAGATGCGACGGGGTGGACGGGCGGAGACTGCGGCACTGCGACGGGGTGGACCGGTGGAGACTGCGGGGCGTATGGTGATGCGACGGAGTGGGCAGGCGGTGACTGTGGCGGGGCGTATGGCGACGCAACTGGGTTGACGGGCGGGGACTGCGGCGGGGCGTATGGCGACGTCGCCGGTGCAGCTGCCGTTGGCGGTGCGTAGGGAGACTGCGCTGGTGGTGGCGGCGCGTATGGAGAGTGCGCTTGCGCTGGGGGAGAGTAGGGGGACTGAGCCTGCACTGGAGGCGAGTACGGAGACTGGGCCTGCGCTGGAGGTGCGTAAGGTGACTGGGGCTGAGCAGGGGGAGCGTAGGGCGACTGGGTTGCAGGGGCGTAGGGCGACTGGGCTGCCGGTGCGTAAGGCGACTGGGGAGCCTGGGCCGTATACGGCGTGTAGCCTGGCTGGCCGGGCTGAGCAGCAACGGCGTAGACTACTTGACCTGGTTGCAGCGCGTACGCTTGCTGGCCTGGTGGGAGCTGCCCTGCTTGGGGAGGGGGAGGGTACTGGCCAGCGGGAGGGGGAGGCCGGTGGTTTGGCTTGTCGTCGACGTCGTCTTGGAGGGGCGAGCACATCGTGGGGGTATGCGCGACTCGATTATATCTGGATGCACAGTAAGTAGTGAGATGGAACGACGTTAGTAGCGAGTCTGCAGCAAAGAAGCTGAGAACGCAGCACTGGAGCGGGCATGCGGTCATGAGCGGGCATGGTGAAACCGAGGCCGGGTGATTGTTGAAAGAGTGGGTGGTGGGTTGCGCAATACAATGATGCGTAAACAAAAAGGCAGCACCTGACCTAGACACCGAGACGGAGACGGGAATGCAACCCCTGCAGTCGAGAGTGGGTGAGCGACGTGATGCAATGCAAGCTATATACAGGACACTGCTGCTGCTTGCACTTTGCATAGCCACATCATGCAAGGCAGTGAGGCAGCGAGCAACAGGCACTGTCCCCTGCGCGACTGCTTTGGGTGGCGTATCTCTGCCGAACCCGCTTTGATGACAAGAAATACATGGGACACAGCAATGTACACAGCTCGTCGGCTCCCTCCGTACCCCCGCACGCACTTCTTACTCCCCGAACACGACCTTGCGCGCGACCCTCGCCGCGTCCGGCACAATCACAGACCCCGCATACTCATTCTTATCCGAGCAGTCGCGAAACACGCCGGGCACGCTCGCGGCCAGCGCAAACGCCTCGACGTACCCGCTCTGCCCCGAGGGCAGGAAGAAGCCCTTGCTGGTGCTGCTCGTCGCCGACGCGTTGTAGCTGCCTCCGAGGGCCTTGACGACGTCCGCGCTGTCGATCGTGCCGGCGCTCGCGTTGGATGGTGGCTGGAACTGCACGGCAAACACGGCGGTCATCGTCGCGTCCAGGGGACACGGTCCGGCGCTGCACGCCACCTTCTCGCTCACGATTGCGCGGGTCGTTGTCGCGTTCAGGAGCCACTTGTCCGAGTCCTTGTCCATGTCGAAGCGCGTGCACTTTGGCACCTCGCGCGGCGGGCTGGCGCGTGGGTAGATGCGGCGCGGGTCGTCGGCGTTGACGGCGGCGGCGAAGAAGGCAAGCACAACAAGGAGAAGAGGTAGCGGGCCGAGGGCTGTCTGCCGTGCGCCGCTTGCTGGCTTGGCCGCGCGCGAGTTGGTGATACACAGCTGCTGGTACACGCCGTTGGTGGCCAGGCAGCGGCCAAAGGTCTCGAGCTCGTCGTCCTTGACGCCGCAGGTCACGATCGTGCTACCTGCCGAGATGGACATGTTGGCCGTCGTGCAGCACGACTGCACGATGCTGGTGCTGTAGTTGAACGAGCAAGTGTTCATGGTGGTGGTGGTGTGTTGGGGGTAGTGAAGAGAGTGCTGCGTCCTCCTCTCTAGAAGCTGTTTGCGAGACCGCTGTCCACCAAGACGCCGACGAACACTGCCGAGCCAACGTGCAAAGCTCCACTTCGTCGAAGCATCTTGGCTGACGAGGTCACCTGAGTGAGGATTGAGAGAAGGGGAGGAGTGGATAGTGGAGCACAGATGCGACCGCGGTGGTGATGACGCAACGCGCATCTTGGCAGTTCGCCAGCACTGAGCACTCTTACGGCATGGCACGAGCAGCTCGGCCAGAAGCATCGCTCGCAGCACGCAGAGTGGTATGACTCGAGATGCATACAACCATGACGATCACCCTTGCACAAGTCACAACTCCCCCGCCTTGGGCTTGCGCGCCCACACCGTGACCCAGTTCATCCACACGCCCTGCGCCTCGCCTTCGACCATGGCGCGGCTCGCGCGCTCGCGCTCAAACGCGACAGAGTGGCCCGAGATGCTCGCCAGCACGGGCGCGAGCGCTTGCATCACCGCGTAGTAGCTGTTGAAGGCGGCCTCGCCCAGCCCGCCGACGTCGGCGCGGTCCCAGTACCCTCGCTTGACCTGCACGCTGGCCGACGGCAGGCCCGCCATCGTGAGGTACTGCGGCAGGCGGTGGGCGGCAAAGTACTCGCTCTTGCGGGCGCTGAAGAACTTCTCCTGGGCTGGGCGTCAGCGGTGACTGGCTGCCGGTGATAGCGTACATTCGTCCTCGAGCTCCTTGATCGCACCCGCCACTGGCTTTGGCGCGTGGAACTTGAGCTCGAGCTCGGTGAGCTGGATCCAGCCGCCGGGCTTGGTGATGCGGATGGCCTCGACAATGGCGCGTGGCCACTCATCAGCCTGGGATCCGTCAGTGGCGTCTCGAGTGCGGGGTAGCACCCACGCGCAATGCAGCCACCATCATGCGCATGTGTGTCACGTCAAACTGTCCATCGTCGTATGGCAGCTGGTTAAGGACGTTGCCAAACTCGAAGGCCACGGAGACCGCGGGGTCCGGGACAAACGTTGGGGCGAAGTCTGTTGCCGAGCACTCGGCGTCTGGGTACTCTCTCTTGACGTCCTAGCAGAGTCAGAGTGAGCGGGGCGCGGTCTTGGTTGCCAGCCCACCTTGATCCAGTCGCCAGGGCCACATCCGACGTCGACGACTGAGGGGTGGTCACGCGACTCGAGGTACTCCTTCACTGGAGGCTGAAGGAGGCCGCCAAAGAGCCCGACAATGAGCCTGTGTTGAAGCGTCAGACGGTCGCTCTCGGCCGTGTCAGCTGGAAGAGGGTAGATGCTCTGTTGTGTGTGAGCTGCCGTCGGTCGCCCAACCACGCCACCGCCTCACGCACCTCCTTGTTCGAGTGGTACGCCCGCGACTCGCTCTCGGGGACGTTGACCAGGCCAAACACAACGTCGCCGTCTCGTGTCATCTTGAGGTGTGGTCAAACGACAACAACAAGACGGTCAGTGCGGGCGATGACCAGTGTACATCTTGGCGGTTCGGGGAGCTGTGTGATGCCCGACGCGATGTATGTGCCTCGGTGAGAGAGCGGAGAGAGCGGTCATAAACGATCACACCCATGACGCAAGGGCAAGCGGGCGGAGCTTTGGCTTGCGCAGTTAAAGGGTCATGGGCGTGTGCTTGGGCAAGCTGTTGACCTCTATCGCCGCCACAGACTTGTTGAACACAGATCGACAGCCATAGCCACCCCTCTCTGCAGATCATCAATCAGCTCGGCGCAGCGCGCAGCCGCGGTGGCTGATCTCGAGGTTCCTGGTTGCTTGACGACACGTTGCGGCTTGTTGATGCATGCCACGAACACGTCCGACGAGCATTCCATGTTGACACTAAATGTGACAGACGGAAGAAATTCTAAACGGGCGGGGACTTGGAACAGGCGCGAGGCGAGGCGCGACGAGGGAGGCGACAGGTCAGAGCCTAAGCAACGCGGCGAGGGAGGCAGTCTCTCGCGCCTCTCGAGGTCACCGAAATCCCCAGCATCCCACCCACCCCGCCATCAATGACATGCTCCAAGCCATCAAGATGACGCTCAGCGACATGGGAACGATAGGGAACGAGCCTTGGCAGCAGTGCCTCCGGGCTGCTGGACATCAGGCCGCAGCAGGTACGCAGCAGGTTCCAAGAAAAGCTGTGAGACGGGTGAGACGGGTTGCTCTCGGGTCGGGCGTGACGCGTCCAAGACACTTTTTCTTAGGGTCACCCTGGAGTCGTTGCTTGGCATGGGCACTTTGCCCTGCAACTGGCGGGCAGGCGAGCCACACGTCGCCAAGCTGCACCATACCCAAGGAGGGGAGGGGGCGACAGCGGGGCAGCGACGGCATGCATCTATAGACGAGTGTGAACAGACGGCCATTCAGCTAGCCTCTTGTCCTTCACTCATTCCCATTGCATTGCTCTTGACATTCTACAGCGAGTTTGACCCCCTCCTGGTGTATATACAGAACCACGACACGACGAACAACACTGCGACGACTCTCTTTCACTCTTTAACACGAAACCCCCCATCATGGCTTACAACCAGTACGGCGGCCAGAGCAACGGCGCGGGCGCGTACGGCAACGACTATGCTCAGCCAGGCCGCCAGCAGCACATGACGGCCGACGAGCTCTGGGCCCAGGAGTCGGGCTCCAACCTCGTCAACAGCGGCCGCAAGGAGCAGTACGACGGCGGCGCATACTACGGCAGCGAGCAGCCCAAGAGCAGCAAGAAGAAGTGGTGGTGGATCGGCGGCGCGATCCTGCTCGCGGCCATCATCGCCGGTGTCGTCGCTGGCGTCGTCGTTAGCCAGAACAACAAGAAGAACAACGGCAGCGGCAGCAGCGGGTCGGGTGGTAGCGGAAGCGGCGGCGGCAGCGGGTCGGGTGGCGACTTCACCAAGGACGACCGCCTGCACAAGGTCTTCTGGGGCATGGCGTACGACCCCGAGGTGAGTTGTGTTTGGTCGCGTGTGGCTGTTCGGGGCGGCGCTGGTGAGGCGCAGGGGCGACGGCGGCGGCGGCGGCGGCGGCGTCCTAGGGCGTCAATGCGACGCCGACGTCCGACAATGTCCACCACTTGTCTCACTGCTCTCCCACCCCCCAACTCCCTGGCCATTGCTGACGCCTCATTCCAGGGCGCGGTTCCACCAATGTGTGGTGCCAAGCAGTCTGAGGTCACCAAGGACATTCAGATCCTGTCGCAGCTCACGACCCGCCTCCGCCTCTACTCGGCCAACTGCAACGTGACGGCGCTGGTCATGCAGGCCATCAAGGACACTGGCGTCAACATGACCGTGTACCCCGCCATCTACGTCAACCAGGACGACACGATCTTCACGTGGCAGATGAACAACCTGACGGATGCCATCTCCAAGTACGGCGCCGAGATGGTTGACGGTGTGAGTGGCAGAGCGGGGCGAGAGCGGGGGCGCGTGGCAGCGTGACACACGACCAGTCGACTGACCACATCCCAGATTTCTGTCGGAAACGAGTACATGCTCAACCAGGTCGGCTCGACGACCTCGGGCGCCGCGTACAACACGGCGCTCAAGTACCTGTCTGACCGCATTGAACGCTTCAACACGACGCTGCAGGGCATGGGCCTGAGCAAGCACATCCCCGTCGGCACCGGCGACGCCGGCAGTGTCTTCTCGGTCGCGCTGGCCCAGAAGATCGACTTCTTCATGTCCAACGTCCACCCGTGGTTCGGCGAGCTGCCCGCGGCGCAGGCGGCCGAGTGGACCTGGTCTTACTTTGACGAGCACAACGTCCAGATCGCCGCCCAGGCGCCCAACAAGCCCAACATGTACCTCGCTGAGACTGGCTGGCCCACGAGCGCCAACGAGACCAAGTTCATGACCCTCGGCGGTGCCCAGGCCGGCATGTCCGACCTCCAGAGTGAGTGCCGTGGGGGTGTTTAACCCGCCCACACCCACCCTCGTGTTCTACCCCACTGACACCACCGCAGCCTTCCTCGACACGTACGTCTGCCAGGCCAACGCCAACGGCACCGAGTACTTCTACTTTGAGGGCTTTGACCAGCCGTGGAAGGAGATGTACGGTGGTGTCGAGCCGTACTGGGGCCTATTCGACAAGGACCGCAACCTCAAGCAGCCCCTCACCATCCCCACGTGTAAGTAGGCGCACCCGCGAGGGTAGTTGCATGGGCAGAGCCCTGCACCCGGCGCTGGCTTGCATGCCCGCTGTTGCACTGCGACCCGCTTGACCGCCGCACACGATGCCCGCGGTCCTGTAGTAGATTAGTATGCCCGATGGACACTTTTGTATTCGGGAAGAGTGGACGGAGTGTTCGGAGTGTACTACGGATTGCGGATATCAGGATGCGGAGGCCCCACGTGAGGAGCCTCGGCGGGACGCCGAAGCGAGCGCCGACCGCCGTCCTGGTTGTCCCGGAGTCGGCTTGCTGACAGATTCGGGGGGCGGAGGCCGCCGCCAAGGTGGGGGCGGGGGTGGGGTTGCAAGCTTGCTAGAGACCTCATAAGCGCGATCTCGACTCACTCGCAGCATTCCTTCAACTACCTCGCCATGTCCTCCAGCATCACCATCTGGGGCCGCCCCAACTCGAACAACGTCAAGAAGGCGATGTGGATCGCAGCCGAGTTGGGGCTCAAGTACAAACATGTGCTCGCGGGGCTGCAGCACGGCGTCAACACGACGCCCGAGTACCTCGCGCTCAACCCGAACGGCGTCATCCCCCTCCTGAAGGACGGCGACCTCGTGCTGTGGGAGTCGAACGCGATCGTGCGCTACCTCGCGGCCGAGTACGCCGTGTCGAGCGGCCACCCCGAGCTGTGGCCTGCAAGCGCGCGAACGCGCGCCGCAGGCGACAAGTGGATGGACTGGACGTCGACGACGTTCGCTGGCATCTACCGCGACGTGTTCTGGGGCTTCTTCCGCACGCCCGAGGCCGAGCGCGACATGGCGCTCATCAACGGCAACCTCGCAAAAGTCAACAAGCTCATGGCGATCGTCGACGCCCAGCTCGCAAAGACGGCTTATCTGTCCGGCGCCGAGTTCGGCGTCGGCGACATCCCGCTCGGATGCTTCATCTACACGTACTTCAACCTGCCTGTCGAGCGGCCCAGCCTGCCCAACCTCGAGCGCTGGTACGCCGACCTGCAAAAGCGCAAGGCGTACCAGGATGTGGTCATGATTCCGTTGACCTAGGCGGGGTGAGAAGGGTGAGTTGGCACAGCCGCGCTGTGCTGACCGTGCAGGTGACGAAGGCTTGTGGTGGCTGCGCTGGGTCAGGCAGACGTAGAGACGAGGTGCCATTATGAAGACAACTTGCATTCAACTCAGAAGGGCCGGTGTGCGGTCTGCGAAGACTATCCTGCGAGATGGCGCGCCGGCGAGGGAGCCAAGTGCGCCAAGCCAGCCATGTCGACGGCGCGTCGCTGCGTGCCAGTGACTACCTTGCTCTTCTTTCTCATCCAACTCGCCCTCCGTCTGTCGTTTGGGCTGATCTCTCTGCACTCCATACATCTCCACAGCCTCAGCAGCCGGATCCGGGTAGTCACCTCTGCGAGTCGAGGCACAGGACATGTGAGACTGTTACCCCTGCCACCCCAACCAGCCCTCTACCAGTGTTGTTGCCGCTTACCATGCTACAAACCTCATCAGCAGCCTGATCCCCAACCTCGGCGTCATCCTCCAGGCCACAATGCGGCCTCTCGTCGCCTTCAGCACCCTCGTGCCGCTGGCACTCGCCCTCGCTCTCGCCATATGGGCCCACCAAACGCCTCTCACAGCTCCGGCGCCAGCTCCAGATCACATCCCTGGGAAGCCGCCAATGCGCGCCGCGCAACGCGCCTCCCTCGCACGCCTGATCACCGCGCTCGACAAGGTCGGCACGTATTCCCTTGGTGTGGACGCGAATGGCGCGCTGGTTGTCGAGATGAGGTCCCTAAACGAATACAGTATAATCTGGAATTGGGAGCAGGACGTCAAGAACGCTTGGCGAACGTTCCTCATCTGGCTCCATGAAATCGGCCAGCCTGGTGACGGCAACAACCAGGGAGAGAGGTTCGATGACGGGGACGAGGACGGAGACGAGGACGAAGACGAAGACGAGGAAGAGCAAGAACTCACGACCTGGTCTGCGCTCGATGCCGAAGCAGACTGGGTCGACGCGTACGAGGGCCGCGTCGCCGACGTGGGTAGGCGGATATCCCACACGCCCGACGCCATCCTCGCTGCCGGGCTCTCGGCGCGCCCTCACCGCTTTCTCAACGTCGCCGCCGCGAGGGTGTGGTTTCCCCGCATTTACAGCACCCTCCAGTGCGGCCTCAAAGACAGAAAGGCGGAGGAAGAGGAAGCTGCACACAGCGACTTCGACGCCGCACGCGAGTTTCGCGCCGCATACGAAAAGTACAAAGGCAACTTCAACTCGCCGGGGTGGCGGGACATCCAACGTGACTATGTGCAGGCCACCGTCGACTGTCTGGACCAAAGCGACACGGTGTATGAGCTGGCCGTGGACGGCGAGGGCACCCTCACCATCTGCCCGTTTGGCACCGAGCGCTTTGCGCAAGAGCAGAAGGCGCGCGACGGCAAGCCGTATCATGAGCGCTTCGAGGCTGCGGCCTCGTGCATACACGCATTCTACGTCGCCACCAAGATGTCAGCGTGCTCTGACGGGGACCGCCGTGTAAAACGAGAGCGGGGTGGTCGGGGGCGGTACGACCCAGACGCCATCTTGGCGGCTGGGCTCGCGGCCAAACCACCGAATCCCCCTGTTGCCGCTGAGAAACTGGATGCGATTGAAAGAGGAGAGTACAGGCGTGCCGACCCAACGAGGGGGGGTAGACGAGTTGAGCCGTAGAGTCATTGCATGTCATTGGGGGTGGTGGCGCAGGGGTACATCTCCATTATGTACATATGGTTGCCTCGTGAGCCGCGGCCATGTCCACTGAGCAGCGAGGACGCGAGCGAGCACACATGCCATAGCAGGTTGAGGTTGACGATCTGCCCTCTGGCCATCTCAGACTTGTCCTACATCATAGCAGGCTACATCATAGCAGGATACATCATAGCAGGATTCCAGTTGGCGCCCACTTGAGCAGCCTCGGGTCCGCGAGGCACCCTCCCGCGAGGCACAGCTACAGACCAACGAGTACCCAGCAACAACCTGAAACACTTGCCACAGCTTCCCGAGGCGTACAAAGCGCACCGGCACGACTTGAACTCGACCGCATGGCGTGCCATCCACCGCGCGCAGGTGCAGGCCATGCTCGACCGCCTGGACCGACAACAACGCCTGTACGAGCTGCTGGTCGACAGCCACGGGGAGCTCGTCATCTGTCATCTCGAGACGCGCGAAGAGCAGGCGCAGGAAGCAGAGGGGGGCGGCGATGGTGGCGACGACGGGGACGAGCTGCACACCCTACAAATAGTCAACGACCTCCTCGGGTGCTTGTCCCCATACATCTCGGGGTACATGACTCAGAGCCGCGGCATGTACGATGCGCGGCGGGTCAAGCGCGGCGTGCGTGGGCGTGGGCGGTACGACCCGGACGACATTTACGCTGCTGGGCTCACGGTCGTGCCAGGAAGCCATCCGGCAGGGGCCGAGGAGTTTGCCTCGATGTAGGGCGGCGCAACGCGCCGAGGGGAAGGGAAAGACTGTAGGAGCGTGGGGAGGAGACATGCATGGTGGTGCAGCTCGAGTTTCGCGGGTTGGGAGAGGCGTGCAGAGGGCAGAGAGGGACAGGGAGGCAGAGAGATGTAGAGCAAGACGCCGAGAGCAGCCCACTGTCCGGGTTTGCCATGTCGTCATGGTGGAATGGGTGAGGTCTGCTGGACATCTCGGCAGCCTCCCACCTCGCTGCTGCTGCATGCATCATGTGCCGCTGACTGCAGCGGCCAGATGCACATGCATTCCAGTTTGGCCACCCGAGCCAGTGTTGTCGCTGCTGCTGCTGCTGCTGCCGCCGAGACACGACGCCGACGCCGAACTGCACGCCGCCTCCACCGCTCGCCGCGCCTCGCCTCGCCACCGCCGCCGCGCATCGCACTCGCCCCAATGCCAAAGCACTACCGCCAACATCCCCGTCCCCACGCCCATCCCCACGCCCACGCCGCGCCCGCGCGCTGGCCCCACCTCTCCACCGCCCACGCCGACGGCACCCGCACGCCCGAGCTGTCGCACGACACGATGGACATGGACGCGGGGACGTCGCCCGACGCGCTGATCGCGCTGTACCGCGAGCAGGTGAGCCGCCGGCCCTCCAGCGCCCGCTGACCCACCCCAGGTCGGAGCCTACCCGTCCACGCTGGACACGCTCGCTGCGCTCGACGGCCCGCTGGCGCTCCGCAACGAGCCTTACGCACACGCCGTGCTGTACTACTACATCGACAGCAAGGTGCGCATGGGGTTCGGGGCAGGCGCGATCGCCGCGCAGCTCGCGCAGATGCGCCAGCTCGCGCCGCAGCACGCGCCGCTGCTCGACGCCGTGCGCGCCAAGTACGGGCTCGAGGCGGCGCCGGCGGTCGAGGAGGCATGGGACGACAAGACGGACCGGTGGCTTGCGTCGCGGCTGGGCGGGACGACGTTGTAGCGCGGTGTATAGCGGGGTGTAGCGGGGTGGGTGTAGGCGGCGGGTTGAGAGGGGCTTCTAAGAGCGAGCAGGGACGCGGCTCTGGTGCTGCGCTGCGCACCGCCGCGCGCGCAGCGCATGACGCGCTGTGCAGTGCTTGCTGCGACGCCGACGCCGCAGCTGCGTACCCCGCCCCACATGCGTCGCGTGCCGCTTCGTAACATCAACAACTTGGTGTGTTGGAGCGCCGCGGCGACGTGCGCAGCATCCATCATGGCCTGGCCATCACAAACACCCCTTGGCGCGATAAGCTCGTCCTTTGACTCCTCTCCCACAGCCAGATGCCGCACTGCAGCCTATCAGATGCAGCAGGAATCAGTCATGTGGGGCGAGTAGCGGGGTTGGAGCGAGCTTGAAACACGCCAACGCGTGGTAACTGCCCGAGCGGGCGAGAGAGCCGGCGCCATCCTGCGCTGCCTGGCTCTCTCGGTCTCCGCGTAGTGCACTCCGACTTGCGCTACGCGCTACTCCCACGTCTCATGGTCACGCGCAGTCGGCGAACAGACTGCAGCACGCTCCTTGTTATGCCCAGCGGCGAGCTCTCACGGCGCGACACACACTCGACACACACTCGACCACCATGAGCATGAGGCGCAGGGGTTCAAACGTCATCTGGAGCGCCGAGCAGGCGGTTGTCGCGCTGCACGCGGCGGATGGAAGCGAGTGAGTGGGGGTGCGGGGGGATGCGGGGGGGGGGGGGGGGCCCCCCCCCCCCCACCCCGGCCCGGGTGTCCCCACGGTGTTAGAAGCCGCCCCCACAGCCCACCCCCCCCGCCCCGCCCCACCCCCCCCC
>JAPKIE010000039.1:5992-97628 GCA_026725045.1 Vanrija sp. TS_01
TGTCAGAAAGCCTACTTACTGCAGTTGTCGCGAGTCTGTACCTCACTCAACCCCCCCCCCCCCCCCCCCCCCGGCCCCCCCCCCCCCCCCCCCCCCCCCCCCCCCCCCCCCCCCCCCCCCCCCCCCCCTACCGCCGGCGCCGCCGCCATGCCCGCAACGCGCAACCCGCCGCCGCCCTCGAGCGGCGCCGGCGCGTGCGCCTGTTCCCCCGCCGACGCACACACCCACTCCAAGCACTGCCCGTCGTTCAGCCTGCTACGCCTCGGGCGGTCGGGCTCGCTGCGCACCCACCGCCGCCGGCGCTCGCGCTCGCACGACCACGCCGCGGCCCCGCCCGCCGCTGACGAGCCCGAGCACACCGACGCCGTGCCGTACAACACGGTCGACTCGCGCGAGGCCTTCTGGAACGAGCTCGAGGCCATCCTCACCCTCCCCGACGGGTGCGGCCTCAAGGAGCTCGATAACACGCTCCGCATGTTCGTCACGTTCTGCGGCGCATACCACGGTGAGTGAGCGCGAGGGGGCGAGCGACGACCGCGCTTGCTACTCCAGTGATCTGCGCCTGGCGACGCGGTGAACGTCGTCGTTGCAGCCGACGTCCCCGCCAACGTCCACTTGCCGACGTCGCCGCAACCGCGGGTGTACCTGACCACACGGGCTGACTCCCACAGACATCTACCTCCAGTCTCCGATCGAGATGCAGGGCGCCATTGCATTCCTTCTTGAGAGCGAGCTCTTCGAGTACCACTATGAACGTATGGTCGCGGTAATGATGGCCGACGCGCAGGAGGTGAGCCGTGCAGTCGCCGCAGTGGCTCACACAGCAGAACACAAACCCTCACGAGCTGTACATCTGGTACCACATCATCCTTTTCTACGGTCAACGGCACCCAAGCCTGTTCCGCTCGCATCGCAAGTGGCAGAAACTTCTCCCAACGCTCGGCGAGGTTGTCGGATTAGAGTATGAAGAGGTCGGTGCCGTGGCGGTGTAACGCAGTGCAGAGCTGACGGGCTACAGAACTATGTCCTCGGCCTGCCGCCGATCGAGAGCAGGCTGCGATTACCAGCGACCACCCTCATGTACGAGGTGTGTCGAGTGCAGATGCTCGACCCGACCGAGCTCGCACAGTTTGACGACACGTTCATCGACCACCTGTTTGACCTCGTCGAGACGACCCGAGACCAACAGGACGAGCGGCTCAACTATGCGGTCATCAGCCTGATCGCCGCGCTCAACGAGCAGTTCATGGTGTCCACTTTGCCAGACCAGGGAAGCCGGCGACGAAACAAGCAAGCATCGGCGCCCGCTTCCGTGTCCGCGACAAATCTGTCCGTCACACAGGACAAGGAGGGACGCCCGGCCGAGCGCCGCCGTGCGGCCAGTGTCACGCCTGCCCCGCGCGTCAAGGTCGGCGAGGACGTCGAGGATGCCAAGAAGCACAACCGCGTCCTTGTGGTACTGATGCGCCGGCTGGGCAGCAGCAAGACGTTTGGCGAAAACGTCATCTTCATGTTGAATCGAGCGGAAAACACGCCAGAGGGGCTGTGCTTGCAGCTCCTCATCCTCAAGATTCTATACCTCCTTTTCACCACCCCGGGCACTCAGGAGTACTTTTTCACAAACGACATGCGCGTTCTTCTCGACGTGTTTGTGCGCGAGCTTGTTGACCTGCCAGAAGAGCACGAGGCGCTGCGGCACACCTATCTTCGTGTCCTGTACCCCCTCCTCTCCCACACCCAGCTCCGCCGGGACCCGTACAAGCGCCCGCAGATCCGACTCATTCTTCAATCACTAATTTCAAACGACCACATTCACGACATCAACTCGACGACCAGGCGCCTCGTAGAGCGCTGCCTACAGGCCGCAAACGAAAACCCAACGCCAGACTCGACCCAATGTCTCTCGCCAGACTCAGCCATGGGCATGCGCTCGATCGCAGCGTCGCTGCCGGCGCCAAAGGCGTCGCCGTACCTGGAGCGCCCGACTGCCCCGGCACGTGTCGCCTCGCTCATCGACGTCACGGGTGCGAGCGAGCGGCCGGCGTCGGCAGGTTCGACCCACTCTCTCCCAGACCGCAGCAACTCTGCGACGCCAGCGGGACCGGCGCGCAGTCGCCGCCCGGCACCGGCTCCGCCGATGAAGCGCCGCCACGACTCGAATGGCACGGCATCGAGCAACTCGAGTGTTGATGATCTGCAGCCGTCGGTGGGCCCGGATCTGGTCAAGCTGGGCGAGCGCGGAGTGCCGCCTCCGATTATCGAAGTGCAGCCTACGGGATGGATCACGTTTAGTGCGTGATGCGGCGGCGTCTGGTTGTTTGTCGCGAGTATGCGCGCTAGGCGTGACCACCATGGTTGTATATCAGTGTCCCAATAATACTTGCACATCGACTATGGATTGCATTTGGTCGATGCATCAAATTGTTCCATCGTTGGGTAGGGAGGGATCAGTGACGTCGTGCGGCAAGTTGCAAAGCTGGAAACCGAAACACGGCACGGGACTGAACTGACGCGGAGGACGCGGAGGACGCGCGCACGGCTGATGGCGGCTGGTCGCTACTGCTGTTGCTACTACTCTGGCTCGCTCTTCTTCTCATCATTGTCGCCTTTCACACGTTACATCATCCACTTGGCCGCGCTACAATCACACTGCACACCCAGACGACTGACATACACGGCGACCGCCAGAAGCCAGCTCATCACACACCACACACCATCGCTCCGCCATGCCGCCCAAGCGACCTCCCCCGCTCCCTAAGAGCCTGTTCACCAGCGGCCCTTTGTCGCCCGGTATGTCGAGCGCGCCTCGTCGCTCGCGCTTGGCGACTGCTGAGCGGGGCGATGCCCCACCGCCCGGCGTGCTGACACCACACCCCAGCCAACCTCCCGCACCCGCCGTCCCCGAGCAACATCCACCCGGCGTACATCACAGACGCGCACCACTTCGGGTCGCCACTCACGCTCAAGGCGGGCGACGTGCCCGTCGTGCCGGTCGTGCAGGGCGCCGTTGGCGTCGATGTTGACAAGCGGGGTGTTGCACCCGCGGGCGACGGGTGAGTAGGCTGTGGGCGGGAAGGAGTTGAGATACTGTTGCTGACTCTTGCCCGCTCCTCCCGACACCTTCTCTCGCTGTTACCCGTCCTCGCACCGCCGCGCTGCTACCTTAATGCGGTCTCACCACCCCCAGCCCCCAGCCAGCCAAATCCCACACAGTAAAGGCAACATCCGTGTCCTTTGACGACGGCACACACGCACAGGCCGTCGAGCCAGACACCGAGCTCGTCCTGCCCAACACCGTTCCCCTGACGGACGCGCAGTGGGACCACTTGGACGAGGCGGTCAACGCCACCGACGGCGGGTTCGAGAAGGTCGAGGCGGAGGTTGCCGAGACGGGCGGCGTGCGGCGCCGGATCCTGCTCGGTGCGTCGTAGACGCGTCGCTCTTCGCTAACCCCCTCCCCAGCCGGCCTCCTGCCCCCGCCCCTGACCAAGCCGTCCTCCCCTCTTCTGCAAGCGAAAGAGTACAACGTGCATGTCGGGCGGCTATCGCAGCTGTCGCTGCATGCCGACGTTATGCTCAAGGCGCTGCCGCCTGTCGTCGACACGCGCGTCGCTGGCCCAGACAAGTGGTGGGAGGACGCAAAGGAGGTCGAGCGCGTGGTCAAGATGTACAGTGGGTTCACGGAGCGTGTGGAAAGCTGACCCGCCAGTCGCCCCCGCCATCGAGACATTCGGCACGCACCGCATCGTCTTCGGCTCGCAGCCTGCGCTCGTGCCGACCGACCCGGCCGTCATCGTGCCCATCTCCGGCGCGGAATGGTACCGCGTCCTGCGCAAGTGCGTGTCCGAGCTGGGCGAGGACGCGGACGCACTGTCGGCTGTATTTGGCTCCAATGCTGCCGAGCATTATGGCCTGAGCTGAGCGGGAAGGCGGCAGTCGGGCTCCCGTCCGACCGTGGCCGCCGTGTTAATGATACCCATAGTAGAAGATGCGAATGTATACTTGTTCATTTTTCGCCATGGGGGACTACAATGGGTGCATGGCGCCTGTTGCCTGTTTCATGCTGTCCAGATCCGATCCACAATGCAGGTGCATGCAGCGGTGATGTCGGAGGCGTCTGGGGAGTTGGGCGGGGTGCGAGCCAAACAAAGCGCCACGCGACTGATTAAGATTGGCGCCACGTTGCGCGCGCGGTGGGCGACCGACCCCGGTCCTGCTGCAGCCTGCCGGCGGACCGCCGGACGGGCGCCGCCAAGTGACGACTGACTGACGCGACATGCCGCTGCGTGCCGCATCATTCACGCATCATCGCCGCTCGACCACAACGTCGACGACAACGACGGGCTACAACACGCCTACGCTCTAGAATAGCTAGCACACTCTGCCCCCCACCACCATGTCCGGCATCGTCACCGCCCTCGACAGCGTCATCGGCCGGCTGGCCGACCTGGCCGACAACCCGTCGATCCCGTACCGCACCGCCGTCGTCTGGCTCTCGGGCTTGCAGACGGCGTGGGAGCTCTATGTCGAGTGAGCTGAGCTGCATTGGCCAAGCAGACGCTTACTCCCCAGCCGCCGCCAGATCCCCAAGTTCTCGGTACCCGTCCCCCCGCCCGAGATCAAGAACCACCTCAAGAAGGACACGTTCAAGAAGGCGCAGTCGTACGGGCGCGACAAGCTCAACTACTCGATCGCCAACACGGTCTACTCGTTTGCTGTTGGCCTCGCGTTTGTCTACTTTGGCGTGTATGCCGCGACGTGGGACAGCACCGGGCGCTTCATGGCGCGTGTCGGCATCGCCGCGAGCCGGACTGTGAGTGGCGAAGGGGACGGACAGAGGAGGAAGGATCGCCCACGACTAACCCCCGCCCCCACCCCCCCCCAGATCGTCCACTCGCTCCTCTGGATGGCGTACCTCACCCTCATTACCGCCATCCCGGGCCTCGCGTGGTCGTACTACTACACGTTCGTGCTCGAGGAGAAGCACGGCTTCAACAAGTCGACCGTCAAGCTCTTCATCACCGACACGCTCAAGACGTGGGCCCTGACGGCTGTCATCGGCCTGCCTGTCCTCGCCGGCTTCCTCAAGATTATCGACATTGCCGGCAAGAACTTTGTCGCGTGGCTCATGCTCTTCCTGTGAGCTTACGCGCCGCGGCACCGCTGACGTCCAGCCTCGGTATCCAGCTCATCCTCCAGATCGTCTTCCCCATCTTCAGTGAGTTGTAGCGTCCTTTGCCTCGGTGCACCAACTCACCCACACCCCAGTCCAGCCCCTGTTCAACAAGTTCACCCCCTTGCCTGAAGGCGAGCTGCGCACCCGCGTCGAGGCGCTCGCTTCCAAGCTCAAGTTCCCCCTCACCCACCTGTACGTGATTGACGGCTCCAAGCGCTCGTCCCACTCCAACGCATACTTCTACGGCCTGCCGTGGTCGAAGCGCATCGTCATTTACGACACGCTCATCAAGGACTCGACGCCGGCTGAGGTCGAGGCGGTACTCGCGCATGAGCTCGGCCACTGGTACCTCTGTGAGCGGAGTTCTGCCGTGCTCAGCTGACAACCCCAGCCCACCCTTCGCGCCTCATCCTTATCGCCCAGGGCCACCTTCTCTTCACCCTCGTTATCTTCTCCATCTTCATCCACAACAAGGCTCTGTTCGAGGCGTTCGGCTTTGACCCCCGTCTCGCCGTTTCCTCGCCCTCCGGCGGCTCCCAGCCCGTCGTCATTGGCTTCATCCTCTACCAGCTCCTCTTCGAGCCCCTCGACACGGTCGTCAAGTTCTTCATGAACTCGAAGACGCGCAAGTACGAGTACCAGGCTGGTGAGTGTGCAGCTGTGATACTCCGCGAGGTGACGAGCTGACACCACCCAGACGCCTTTGCCGTCCGCCTCGGCTTCAAGAAGGAGCTTGGCGACGCCCTCATCAAGCTGCACGTCAACAACCTCTCGTCGCCCCACTCGGACAAGCTCTACTCGGCTTACCACCACTCGCACCCCACTCTCCCTGAGCGCCTCCGCGCCATGGACGACTACACTGGCGAACACTGGCTCAAGCTGTCTCCCCAGGCCAAGAAGGAGGAGATTGCCAACGAGCACAAGAAGGAGGACTGAGAAGCTGAAGGAGAAGCCGAAAACGAGGCAACCGATGCAATGGACTTGATGTTCATTGCTTCAGCCCCAACTCGCGTCGTATTTACCCGTAGCTAGAGCCACCCCCACCCCTTTGGAGGCAACTCCGAGTTATACACTGTGCATAGACGCGACTATGCAATCATCTGATACAATGGAACTCTAACAATGGGTCTAGACGTACACGCCGACGGTGCAGAAGAGGGCGACGACTCCTCCGCCAGCGAGGAAGGCGGCCGCGAGCGCCGTGCCGATCTCGGTCACGGGGACCGAGGTCGTTTTGAGGCTGGAGAGTCAGAGCTTGAAAAGACGCATGCGAAGCTCCACTCACGTTGTGAGGAAGAAGGTGAGCAGGAAGGATGTGGTGAGGAAGATCAAGGCGACGGTAGGCAGCGCCGTGGTCGGGACGAGCGGCTTGTAAGCCGGCAGCTCGGCGTACAATGCCTGTTATGGGGGGTCAGCGCCGCCGCTCTCGCTCTCAGTGCGTCGCTGCACGCTGCCTCTCACCTTGACAGAAGTGTACGACGTCATTGCGATGTCGTCTTTGATGTGGTCGCGATTGTTGTGGTTGATGCAGTTGCTCGCTGGTGCTGCTCACTGCCCGTCGTCGCCCATGTCGTCAACGAGACGTGGCGACTGACGCGTAGCAGCTCGATTTGCTCCCGCTCCGACTCGCGACTTGGGCCTCCACAACTGGATCATGCTGCGAGCAGCCTGCAACTTGCAATCTGCCCACATCTTCAACAGCACAAGCAAGCGCGCTCGACTCCCCCGCCCCGCCCCCCTCCCCCCTCTCCCCGTCCGTCCGCGCAGCGCGATGCGTAATCGCTGAGCTCGCTCACAATGACGACGTACAACCCCCTCTCCCTCTTCCCCCTGCCGCCGCAGGCGTCGGACCCCAAGCCCGTGCCTGCCGTGCTCGCCGTCGACAGCTACAGCGACATGCTCTGGGTCGGCTCGTCCAACGGCCTCGTGTCCGCCTTTGCGTCCCCGCTTACCCTCACGCGCAACGTCCAGTTCCCGGCCACGGGCGGCGGCGGCGGCTCGGGCCGCGACTTCCTCCCCAACCTCCATTCGGTGCGCAAGATCCGCGTCTCAGACCGCGAGGTCTGGTCCCTCACCGACGGGGGCATGAGCGGCCGCCGCCGCGGCGGCGCGCCGCGCTGGAGCGTGACGTGCGTGGTTTGGACTTGGGGTGTTTCTGGGATGTGCTGACGAACGGAACAGCGACCCAAACCGCACGTTGCGTGCAATGACGCCGAGCCCGACAAACTCGCACGAGGTGCTCGCCGGCGGGACGGGCCAGATGATGCTCGTCAACAACTCGCGCGGCGAGATTGTCCGCAGGGTAGGTTGGCAGCAAAGAAGGAGCTCGCTGACGGCAGTTTGATGGCCCCGGCATGATCATGCATCTCTCGACGACGGGCCGGACGGTCGTGTGTGCTAACGGCGGCGGACAGGTGTCGATCCTCGACCCTCGTACCGGCTTCCGTCAGGCTTCCAACATCACACCGGTGCAGGCGCATACCGGCGGAATCAGCGGTGCCGATGCCCAGGGCCATGTCATTGCGACGTGGGGATGGACGCACATGCAGGGACACCCGATTCCAGACTCAATGGTCAAGCTCTACGACACCAGGACGCTTCGTCCGCTACCCCCCATATCCTTTTCATCGGGCGCGGCGTTTGTCCTGCTCAATCCGACAGATCCGTCAAAACTTGTCATCGCAGGCCAGCAGGGCATGCTCCAGATTTCGGACATGTCGACGGGGGCCAACGAGTTCCAGCAGCTCGATGTAGGCTCCTTCATCACGTCCATGGCGCTCTCGCCACGCGGTGACTACCTCGCGTTTGGAGACGCCGACGGACAGCTCCATCTCTGGACCACACATGCTACTGGCGAGGGAGCGCAGGTTGACGATAACGGTAACCTTGTGCTCCCGCCATTCAACGGATACGATGGTGTCAAGCCCGAGTGGCCAGATCCGGTCGACCCCACGCCATCGATTCAGTGGGAGCCCAACACGCCGCTCAATGTCATCGGCATGCCGTTCTACGAGGACCCACTGTTGTCCAACTTCTCGCCCGTCGACTATGCCACCGTCTACTCGCCATTCTTCAACCCTCCAGAGCCGATCCCTGCGTCCGTACTGGCGTCCCTCAACTACCAGGACTTTGTGGGCTACGGGCAGCTACCCAAGGAGCTCAAGGGCAAGCGCAATGTCGCCACAGCGCGGCCGGGAGCAGGCAAGCTGGCTCTTGGACGCGGAGCGGTCGGTTCTCGACGAGAGAGCGAGCCGAGATTTCGAAGCGACAAGGACAGAAAATCGCACCCACCACCTGACATTGAGGAGGAGACACCAGTCGGCTCAATCCCCAAGTACTACCGCAAGGTGGAGATCAAGTACTCGCGCTTTGGTGTCGAGGACTTTGACTTTGGCTACTACAACCGCACGTGCTACAGCGGTCTTGAAACCGACATTATCAACTCGTACACCAACGCCCTCCTCCAGGCACTCCACTACACCTACCCTCTACGTGCCATTGCCAAGGCTCACATCTGCGTCGACTGTAAGAAGGAGCACTGCTTGCTCTGCGAGGCGGGCTTCCTATTCCGCATGCTCGAAGATGCGAAGGGAACAAACTGCCAGGCCAGCAACTTCTCGCGCGCGTTCAGCGCCACGCCGCAGGCGTCTGCCCTCGGGCTTATGCACGACAGCGACAAAGCTACGGCACAGAGCACTCTTATTCAAAACTTCAACCGCTGGCTCATGTCGACGTTCACGACCGAGTCGTTCGTCGATAGCGACACATTTCACGTGCTTCGGTCTTCGATTGAAGACAAATCCGTCCAAGCGCCAGACGCCGCCATCAACCAAGTCCTCGGGATTGCCGTTAGGACGTCAAACACATGCTCGTCTTGCCACCTTGTCTCGACCCGCGTGTCGAAACTCCAGACGGTCGACCTGGCGTACACGCGTCGTGGGGCGACCCAGCCGCGTCCATTCCATGAGGTGCTCCGGGATTCTATCATCCGCTCCTCTAGCACCAAGGCGACATGTAGCAAGTGCAAGCTGTTTGCCCCTCTCGAATCGAGGCGCGAGCTTTGGGGCCCTCTGACTACCGCCCTCCCCCCTGTTCTCTCGGTCAACATCATGGCCAACACGCCAGAGCAGGTCGAGTTCTGGAAGGACAGGATGGAGGGCGGTAAGCCGAAGCAGTACCTTTCGCGTCGCGTTGGATTCAGAAAGGCTGCCAGCGGCGACATTGTCACCGACGACGGCACCCAGGAAGGCAGCATCGTGTACGAGGTCAAGTCGGTGGTTGTGCAGGTGCAGACAGCGCCCGATAACCCCGCCCACCTGCTGTCGTTTGTCAAGATGCCAGCCGAGGAGGACGAAGAGGAGCCCAAGTGGATCATGTTCAACGACTTTTTGGTCCGCCCTGTCAAGGAGGATGAGGTGTTCTCGTTCCCCGACACGTGGAAGGTCCCGGCGATCATCATCCTCGAGCGCGTCGACGCAAACAAGATGCTCGACTACAGTACGCTGCCCAAGGAGCTTGACGTCAATGTCTTATTCAAAGACCACTCGATGGCTTGGAACCGGCGTACCGACCGGATTAGGCACTTCGTGTTGAGCCCAGACGAGCTCCCAAAGCCTGGTTCGCTGATCTCTATCGACGCCGAGTTTGTGCTATTGGAGCAGGAGGAGCTCGAGTTCCGCTCCGACGGCACCAAGAAGGTCCTTCGCCCCAGTCACATGTCACTGGCCAGAGTTTCAGTGCTGCGAGGGCCCTCGAGCGCTACGAGGCCGAAGGGCAGCCCTTCCTTCGAAGGCATCCCGTTCATCGACGACTACATTCGCACAACAGAAACGGTTGTGGACTATCTTACCGAATTTTCTGGCATCAAGGCAGGCGATCTTGATCCCAACAACTCACCACACACCCTCGTCCCGCTCAAGGTCGCGTACAAGAAGCTGCGCCTTCGTAAGTGCAATTGTGATGGGCCGCGGGCTGACCAACAGTTGTCGATCTCGGCTGCATATTCATTGGACATGGCCTGAGCAAGGACTTTAGAACTATCAGTGGGTGGATTATGATCAACACCGCTGACCACAGACATCTATGTGCCTCCTGAACAGGTTCAGGACACTGTCAACATCTACACCATCCCCGGTCGCAGCCGCAAGCTGTCTCTTCGATTCCTTACTTGGTTCTTGTTAAAGCGGGACATTCAGACCAAGGAGCACGACTCGATCGAGGACGCCCGGCACGCCTATCTGCTATACCAGAAGTACCTCGAGTTTGAGGCTGACGGAAGGTTTGAGGATGTCATGGAGGACATCTTCGCCGAGGGCCACAAGACGGGCTTCAAGCCAAAGGCAGAGGCAGACCGGCCACTAACCCCATCTGCATTCCCTCCCCTTGGACAGGGTGCCGCGGCAAGCAGTTCCTCGCCTCTGGCGCATGCACCCTCGGGTGCGCCGACGCTGTCATCACCACCGCTGCAGTCGAGAGCAAGGGGCAGCAATTTGGCGGCTGGTGGCAGTGCTGCGCCGCCATGGAGCTCGGTCCCGCCGGCCTTTGGCGTGGGCAAACCTCGCCGGTAGTAGGCGGCGGGGTGAGAGGAGTACTGCGACGTATTTAGATGCATTACTGTGACGAGAGCGCGCGCGCCGCGGGGGGGGGGGGGTCGGACGGAGTAGGGGAGGGGCATGGCAGTGACTTGGCTAAGGTGTTGTTACCCCGCCGGGTACGCTGTTGGGAACGCGGTACGCGATTTAATCGGCAGTCGCCTCGGCGCATCTCATTTCCCGTGAAAGCTATCATTAGCCACCATAGTGAAGGTAATAATGGTCGTCATTGTGGGTTGCATCAAGTGGCACGTGATGGTGCTCAAGAGCCACGGCAAGTTGAGGCCGCCACGGGTCGGACTGGCCGTGTCGCAACCGAGACTTGCCTTCCGCGGTCAACATTGTCCTGCACACGCTCATCCTTGAGCGCGCCGGCCATTCTTGCTCTACATGAAACGTATGCCGCCGGAGCGCCTCGGCACGACGCGCAGGGCGAAGTCGCCGTGTGCTCGTCACTGCGACCCCACCTGGCGGTGCCGGAATGCCATGTTCACATTTCATCATCGCCCTCATCTCTTGGCGGTCCTTTTGCGCGGGCCACGCCAGCGTCCTAGCGCGTGGTGGGGCCGGTCGGCAGGGGGATAAGATGTGCACGGACCAGCGCGAGCTGTCACCCCCTCACCCTCTGACATACTCACACTCACACCGCCAGCCATGGGCCCACACGACGTCGCAGACCAGCACACCGGCCCCAGCCGCCAGCACACGGGCGGCACCGCGCTCCCCTCGTACCCTGGCTCGCGGCGGCCGTCTGGGCACGCGCCCCACTCGCCGCGCTCGCCGGCCCCGGCAGTCGCGGCGGTCGCGGGCGACCACCCGGCCCCGCCGAGCTACGCCGTCGCGTGGGGGCAGGCGACGCCGACCGACAGCGCGACGCCACACGCACGCAACGCCAACCCGTTCTCATCTGTGCCGGGAGAGCTGTCGCTGTACGACGCCGAGCTGGTGGCGTACCGCCAGGCCCTGGGCGAGAAGCACAAGACGCCGCTGGGGGACGAGAGTGCCAAGGGCGGCGAGAGGAAGGACAGCATCAAGGGCGAGGGGAAGCGGTACGCGCCCCCGCCAGTGCCGCCGCCAGAGCGGCCGCTCACCCCGCCCCCCGAGGAGGAGGAGGGGTACGCCGACGCCGAGCCCGTCGTCGTGGCGGACCTGTGCGCGACGTTCGGGCACGACACGAGCCCGCGGCTGCCGGGCGTGATCGCCACGGCGGCGCTGTTCCCGCTCAGCATGCTGTGGTGGGTGTTGTGTGTGCTGTGGGCGGTGCTGACGGACACAGGCACGCGGCGCGCAAGGAGGCCAAGTGTAACCGCTGTGGCAGGACCGTGCCCATCGAGCCGTGGTGCGGCGGCAACAACCGCCAGCAGCGGCAGCAGAGGCAGAAGAGCTGCGGCTGGGAGAAGAGCAGGTGTGGCAGCAGGCACGCGCCACGGTGGGCGGACGACTGGTCCGAGCGGGGTGGCGCGCGCGCGGGCCACACACAGCCCAGGAGCTGGGCCGAGTGGACCGACCCGCGCCACGGCGCACACGGCGACTGGGGCAAGGCGCGTGGTGGCCAGGGGGACAAGTGGGAGCTGGGCGGCCATGGGGACAGGGACAGGGCCAAGTGGGCGCACGCGCCGCCGCTGGCGTCGCCTTCGGACGCGAGTTCGAGCTCAAGCAGCTCGGGCTCGAGCTCGTGCGGCAGCCGCAGGAAGTGTGGCGCACGCCGGGAGACGAGGTGCGGGCGGTCACGGTGCTAGCGAGTGTTGTACTGTTGCCTCGGCAGGCATGATGGACTCGTGGAGAACACCTTTGAGCTGGTGTGTGGCTGGAGGTTGCTGCAATGCGAGGGGGAGCATCTCCTCATAGAGGTTTAGGGTGCGCTCATATACAACCCGAACCTTCCGAAAAACATCCCGATTAAATCGATTACACCGTTGGTGAAACGGTATCATGCGTCGTTGCCATCGACGCGGCAGGGGTTCGACTCCCTTACGGTGTATTCAAGAAGTCACAGATCTAATGATCTGTGCACCTTTTGAATTTCCCCAGGTGCCATCACCTTTTGTATTCACAAACATTTGTAATTCACCTTTTGAATGACAAGCATTTGTGATCCGCCTTGGTGGCCCATTATCATGGGGAGATGCAGATATGGGGAGATCATTTTGGGAGCCGCCGCTATGCATGCAACTGCGGGCATGCGGGGTAACTTTCAAGCTCCAGGACGGAACAACATACTTATGCATGCATGCACACCTTCTGCCGTTGGCCGTGTCAGTGCCGCCCATCCCCCCCCTGCCCCATTGCAAGCAGCCACTGCATACCAAGTCCGACAAGAGGACCCAATGTACAAATCACTCTGGAACACGACATGATTATTAACTAGAGGACGTAGCGGAAGGCCGGGTGGTCGTCGCCAAGAATAAGAATCTCCTCGCGAGTCATGCCCTCGAGGCCCCACTTTGCACGGTACGCCGGGTCGTCGTACTCCTGGACCTCGGTGGCGGCCGGGGGCGGGCCGTACTCGCGCTCGCGGCGGCGGTTCTCCTTGCGCATAAAGTACCAGAGAATGACGGACGTGATGCCGTTCATGGCGGCGAAGGCGAGGGCGGTCGCGTTGCCGGGCTTGTAGCCCGACTTTGCGTCTTTGGGGCGGTACGCCTGGGACGAGATGATGCCTCCCGCGTTGCCGGCCGAGAAGACCATGCCCATCGCCACGGCCTTCTTGTAGTGGTTGCCAAAGTTGTTGCCGGTCCACGTGATGGTGGTCGAGATCATGGGCGCGATCGCCATGGTCGTGAGGAAGACGGCAAAGTAGCGCACGCCGGGCACCGTCTTGGGCGGGATGGCGACGAGCAGAATGTACCCGATGACGGCGATGGTCGACCAGAACATGTTGAAGATGCCGCGCATGAACCACTTGTCGGAGAGGTACGCGGTGCCCATGGTGGTGATGAAGGCGAGGACGTAGGGCGGGACGGACAACAGAAGCGACTGGGCGGGCTTCCACGTGCCGAGCGAGGCAACGATCGACGGCGAGAAGAGCGACTGCGAGTAGATGCACTCTGCGGTGCCGATGTAGCACAGCATGAAGACGTACGTCTTCCAGTCTGTGAAGCCCTTCTTGGCGGCGGCCCAGCTGAAGCTGCCCTGTGTCGCGAGGCCCGAGTCGGCCTTGAGACGGTAGAGGACAAACTCGCGCTCAAAGTCGGTGAGGAAGCGGGCGCGGTCGGGCCAGTCGTGGATCATGCGGAACGACGACACGGCAATAACAAAGGTGAGCAGACCCTCGATGATGAAGATCCACGCCCAGCCGTCCTTGCCGCCCACGCCCTGCATGTGGCCCAGGCCATAGCCGAAGATGCCGCCGAACGCGCCGGCGAGAACGGCGCCGCCGAAGAAGAAGGACGCGCGCTTGGACAGCTCCTCGCGGCGGTACCAGCCCGTCAGGTAGAAGTTGAGGCCGGGGAACAGGCCGCTCTCGAACATGCCCAGCATGAACCGCATGGCGAGCAGCTGGCCGTAGTTGGTCACGAGGCCCACTGGGGGTTGGGTCAGCGGTGTTGTGGCGCAAGGCGGTGGCAGCCGCCACACTCGGCTGGCGCGGGCACGGGGTACTAGTACTCACTGCAGGTCTGGAAGATGGCCCAGAGGATCATCGTGATCGGGATGAAGATGGACGGGCGGAACTTCTTGAGCACGAGGTTGAACGGGACTTCGAACGCGACGTATCTGCGGGTGTGTGAGCGGGGTCAGGGGCACAGGGCCGTGGCGCCACTAACGAGACGAAGAAGACTGGGCGTGTGTGTCAGCGATGGCCCGCTGTGCCTGCGCGCGAGCGCACCGAGCCGGCACGGCTACTCACTCATCGAGGCGTTCGAGTACTGCTGCGAGGTCAGGCCGAGCGCCTTTTCGAGCGCTGGGGTCGTCAGCTGGGCCCAGGCGGGTCGACGCGGGGGGGTGGGGGTGAGGGTGCGGGGGTCTGACCGCGGCTGCTTGCTTGCTGCCGTGCTACCAGACCGCGCTGCTAGCTGCCGTCGTACCCAACGGCGCTGCTCGTCGCCGTCGCGCCCGACGCCACTACTCACAGAACAGCTTGGCCGCGCCGACATTGACACGGTCGAGGAAGGACATGAGGTAGAGCAGCCTGTGGCGTCAGCACCGCGCCTGCCACCCTGCGCGGGTCTCACGTCATCCATGGAATCAGCCGCAGGTCAATCTTGCGCAGCAGCTTGCGCTCGAACGCCTTGTACTCCTCCGGGTCCATGGCGAGGATCTGGTCCAGGATGGGGTTGGCGCGCGTCGCGTCGTCGTGCAGGGCGTCCTTGGTGCCCGCGACCGGGCCGACCTCGGCCACGGGGGCCTTTTCGTCGTGGGCCGTCTTCTCTACGTCGGACATGTTGTGTGGGGTGTGAGGGGGAACTTCAAGCCTGCAGTACCCGCGCGTCGTTTAAAACTCCTTTCCGTGCGCTTTCCGTTCGAGTCAAGGATCGAGCCGAGATCAGCGGCCGGCCGAAGAATGCTGCAAAACACAGGGGACGATGAGTCAGGAGCAGGCGTGGGACCCCGGGTGCGAGGGGGGGAGGCGAGCTGGGCCGCCGGCTGGCTTTTGTAGCTAGCGTGCGAGCGAGCGCAACGAGCGAGCGAAGGGCCGGGCCGTACGAGCGCGCCCGCGCGCGCAGAGACGCTGCAGCACGAGCTGCTGCAGCAGCACTCTCCCGGTCGAACCGAGCCGTGTCTCGCGGCCAATTGTTGGACCCACCGTGACGACCGGAGTTGCGGGGCGGCAACGACCGGGCGAGACTGCTGCTGCCCCACTCTGCTCGCTAGCGCCTTGCCCGCGCGCAGGAAGGAGGAGGCGCACACCCCGCACCCCGCAGCGTGCCAGGTGCCAGGCAGCTGCGAGGCTAGCGCTACGGCCGTGAGCGCGCGCTGACGGACCCTGCGCTGCCATTGGAGGTGGGTTAGTGTCTTAGCGCGATATAGGCGGGGGAGGTGGGTGCTCAGGTCCCCCACTCGCCTCTCGACACGCCGCCCGCCGCCCACGCCGCGAGGAAGCCGAGCCAGACCAGATAGATGCACGCAGCCTGACGCAGGCTGCTTCGCCAGCGACGCAGCGGACAAACCCCCCGCTGCTGTTTGCAATCGGCCGCCGGCGTACCGCCGGCGGCTTGACGGTTCGAGACGGCGCTTGGTGTGTCGACGACCAGCAGGCGCGAGGCACGGCGCGCCCAGGGCTTGCCTGTTGTTGCCGAGTCCAAATCGAGCGTGCCGAGCCCAGCTGCCCACCACCCACCCTGATCACACCTGCTGTTCACATGTGCTGCGGCGCGCTGACAGGCGCGCGTCACATGATTCGTGCGGCGGGCGTCGGCCGACGAGCAAGCCTGCCTCCCGCCTGGCGTTCAGCAGCGCTGGCTGCCAGCTGCCCCGCATGCTCGCTACCCTCGCAATAGTGGGCGGCGCGGGCCGACAGTCGGCACGCGTCGCCCTGGCCCGAGGAGTGGGACGCTGGTCGGTCAGTCGGTCAGTCAGTGTACTACTCACACCCACCTTGCTGCGCTCGCTGATCGACCGAGCGACCGCCGACACAGACGACCGAGCCACCGCCGGCCCGGGTCATACTGGCTGGCGGCCTCGACGCCGCAGCCCCGCAGAGCCCCACGGTATGCGTGCACAGTGGACGCGGTCGGACCATGTACGCCTCCTCATGGCACGCCACTATCTGCTGCTCGCCTCCAGCGCGTGCCGTCTGCGCGTGCGGCAGCCCCCGCCGCATGAGTCAGCGAGGCCCCGCCCCCACAGCGTGGTCTTGGCGATGTCGCGGCGCCCGGGGGATGTCAGATAGTGGCGAAGGCGGGCGCGGAGACGGCGTCTGTCCAAGCGACGCGGGGCGCGCACGTTTGGACGTGAGCGTCTGGGGGCCGACCTCTCTCGACTTCTCACTGAACCAACCATAGTCGCCGTCGGCCTCGAGGTTGTCAGTCGTGCGGGTGTGCTCAGCCAGCACGAGCAAGCGCGTCCGCGTTCCAGTCGTTCGTTCGCGAACCAAGATCCAGATCGAGCCCATGCGCCAAGCAGCTGCAAATAGCCCCGCCAGATTGCTGTGGCAGAGACGCGGCGGGATAGCGTACGATCTGGTCTGGCGGAGATTGCAAGATCCGAGCAGAGGACGGGCGGGGCGGGACACGGCGCTCGTCGCGGTTCCATTCGCGCTCGACTTCCGCCATGGAGGATCGAAGGCGGAGTGGGTCAATCGCGTTGTGGGCTGCATGCCGCCTCGGCCTGGTGGGCGATGTTGGCGTGCCCGAGCCGCCTCGTCGTCGCTCTGCCGGCTTCTCCTGTCGCCCTACCTGCTCGGACTGCTGTCACGGTGTTGCGCTCCTCCACGACTGACAGATCAACGAAGAAAAGGACAACGAACCACCTTCAGCCCCTTCTCATTGTACCCCGAGCTGACACCGAGACGACCGCAGTCACACCGCGGCCATACGCCGCACCGCAGCGCCTCGCACAAACTCGTCCACCACGCCCACCACGCCCACCACGCCCACCACGCCCATTATACCTGTGCATTGCATCGAAAGGGTATCTAGCACTGAACACGACAGATCTCACAACGACTGCTCATTACTTTTCGTTGAATCGACTTGGTCGGCCGAGGGGCCTCCTCGCCACACTATATCGTCTTTCTCGCCCACTCTATAGCTCACGTTCATCCGTCGTTACTTTGTCGGTGTCAGATGGCCGCCATCCTCGCCCGTCATGTAGCTCTGACCAGAGCCCTGCTCACTTGACGTCCGGCTGCCGTTTACTGGTCGCCGCCGCGCTGCCTCCTGCTGCTGCTGCAGGCTCAGGGTCGACCGTTGCAACGATCGCTCAAGCTTCTTCTCTCCCTGCTTCTGGACGCGGAGGCCGATCGCGTTGCGGAGCGCCTCGACGTACGTCTCGTACTTGAAGATCTCTGAGTGGATGTAGCGAGACTTGGCCGTCCAGTTCTCGCGTGCCTTGAGGGCATTCTTCGAGCCAGCTGTGTACAGGCGGCTCATCGGCTCCTCGACGGCCTTGTGCTGCTCAAGCTCCTCCTTGAGCTTCTGGACATAGGCCAGGAGAGAGTCGAGCTGCGCCTCCTCGTCCAGGGTCGAAGGCATACTGGCGTGGGGAGGGGGCTTCCACTCGTTGATGTGGAGCTTGTCCGGACCGTGCACTGGCACCGCAGCGGCACCGCGGACACGTGCGTTCAGGCCACCGAGCCTGGACAAGCCCGAGCGCGCAGAGCGAACGCTGGCCTTGTCCTCGAAGTCTTCGGGGCCAAGGGCACGCGACCAGCCGTACTCCATGTTCGAGACACCGCCCGGCAGAGGCTGACGGCTCTTGCGGGCTGCCCAGTAGTTGCACGTGGCGACCCACTCGGCGACGAGCTCCTCAGTACCAGCCTGGAAGACACTGATTTCGCCGCTGGGAAGCGTGACAGTGAAACAGTAGGGTCGCTGAGCGCTGTAGCCGGGCTTGGGCAAAGCCATCGCCATGGCGTGCATCAGGCTGTACTCGCCAGTTGCCTTGGCGTTGGACTGCAGAGTGTCAGCTTCACGACGAGATTGCTAGCAAGCCACTGACCATCCAGTTACCACCACCAACGCTGCCGCCTCCAAAGCTGCCACTGCCCTGTCCAAAGATGAACATGTGGAGGTCACCCTTCTGGATAACCACAAAGTACTGCTTCCAGTCCTTCTTTGGCGCGCGCTTGCCGTGGGCCTCGACCTGGATCTTGCGGTGAAGCAAGCCCTCCTTGGCCCATGGAGCACCGAGAAGTGCGAGCTCGACATCGGTCATCTCCTCGAGCGTGCTCGTGGTCTGCACCGACTGCACGCTACGAGTCTCGTCCTCCTGCTCCTTGATGACGGTGTGAGACAGATTGCCCGCGAATCCGAGGGCGGGGGCGAGGGGCTGGAATTGAGATTGCTGCTCTGATCAGTACACGTCTTCGTATATCAACTGCAAACTCACACTGCGCTGACCAGGAGGACGCAATGACAGGTTGGCCAGGCCACCCCCATTCTTGCCTTCGTTGCCAGGTAACGACGCAATAGGCAGGAGAATCCTCTCGTTGCGGACATTGGTGTAGATGTCCCGGAGAAAGTTTTCCGCCTCAGCCTCCCACGCCTTGGTGTAGGTAAAGCTGTTGACAGTCGTCGAGCTAGCACCACGCGAACGGAGGTCTTGGGACGACGGGGAAGTGAGTGAGATCTCGGACACGGGTGACGCCAGACTGCCAGACGCGTTGCGAGGTGTCGAGCCGAGGTTGCTGCTGGCCGCCCGCAAGCGAATGCTCGAAGTCGACTGGGCAGCCGAGTGCGAATCGAGGTGGCGCAAGCTGCCGCTGTCGCTGCCGATTCCGGGCTCTGGCGACATTTCGCGCTCTGGCATGCTCTCCTGAATAGCACGCATGGCGTTGCGCACAAAGTCGGTCCGCGACATGTGCTTGGCCAGCTCGGCAATATGCAGATCCGTGTTGAGCATCAACATGGCAGCGGTAACCGTGTGCACGACTCCTGGTGTTCCAAGGACAGTGTTCGGGTTGCACTCGTAGAAGCGTCCACTGAATCCCTCGATGATGCGGTCGATTTCTTGAGACTCGGCCTTGAGGTGGAGCTTGCCGCAGAGGTCTCGGAACGCCTGGTCGAGCTTGAGGCCTCGCATGTCGAAGTACTGCATGTAGTAGCGGAGCGCAAAGTTGTTAACGGGGCGAGGCCCGCCAAGGAACATTGCAACCTTGTCGGCGGGAATCGTAGTCGTGTCGTCATCAAAGAACTCGCGCGCAAGCTGGGCTCCACGTTCTTCGGCATCGTCGAGGTCGTTGAGGTTAACCATGGACTCGGAGGGAGAACCAGAAACCTCGATAGTAATAGGTTCGTCGACGAGTGGGCCAGATCCGGAACTCGTTGGCCGGGGTAGTTGGCGGTCCCACTGCTGCTGTTGCTGGGAAGAGGGTGATTTTGAAAGTGAATCGTGGCGCAGTGGCCACTCTCCCGTGTCTCGTTGTGACGTTTGGCGGGGTGTTTCCTGTGGTGGCGCCTCTCCCTCAGGGGCGTCCGTGGCTGTCACCGCAGCCGCTGATTGCTGCTGCTCGCCAGTGGCCGGGGCATCCACGATCGACGCGCCGCTCGATCTGATATCACCAGACGGTACTGGGAGTGGCTCTGGCACAAGCCCTTCATCATACGTGCCTGTCCTCGATCCAGCCTGACGCGGTGACCTTTCAGTGAAAGACTGCGACCGGCCCGGGCTCGCGGTGAGCGCAGGCGAGTAGTGGGTCGAGTTGGGGATCTCCGGACTGACCTGCAGGTGGTCCGAGTTGGTCGGGTCGTGGCCAACAACTGCTGCGCCGGCGACAGCAGCAGCACCAGCCGCTGCGGCTGCGGCACCGGCAGCGCGCGCACCACCGCGCCCACTGGCATCACCGTGACTGATGCGGTCGAGCAGGCCGGAAACGTCGTCGGTAAAGGATGGCGCATTCCTCCCCCCTTTGGGCGACTTGGACGCATCCTCACCCGTAACGCGGCGGGGCACGGGTGGGCGGTGCTGCGCGCCATCCACATTTTCTCGAGGTAGAACGTGAGCCATGGGCGGTTGCTCAACGATTGCTGATCCGACGGATGTGATGGACGTGTGCCGGGTATGGTTTGTCGGCGCCGGAGAGTCGACGCGGTCAAGGACGACCTCTGTGGGCTCACCCGTCTTGGGGTCGTGGGTGATTCCGGGGTCGGGCATGCCGGATGTGCTGGCGGTGCCGCTTCGCTTGGGCTCTGGGATCGGCGGGTGGTCGAGGGTGTCGACGGATGCGCGCTTTTCGACCTTGCTTACGATAGGGACGGATGGTCTCTGGGGGATCGGCGGGCGGGTGGAGGAGGGCTGGGGCTGGACCGTGCCATTCAAGGGGAGATGACCACTCGACGCCGAGGCGTGGTGGTGCATCTCAAAGTTGAAGTTGCTGTTGCCGGGGAAGCTTGAACCGGTAAACTGAGGAGACTGTGATTGCGTGGGAGAGCCAAGGTCATGGTTTGATCTGGCCGACAAGGAAATCTGTGACGAAGAGGTAAGGGGCTGCAGCAGCAAAAAAATGGTGGTCAGCGAGGACAAACGACGCCCTGGTTCCTGGTCCATCCCAACATCCGCCTTTGGGACTCACGCCGTGGTGCTCCTTTTGAGAGTTTGACGAGCCAAACATTCTCCCAAACATGCCTTTAGGCTTGCGCTTCTGCTCAGGGGTATTAGAACTATATTACACGTCACGGGCGGGCGGGCGGGCGGGTAGAAGCGAGGGCCGATCACCCGATCTGTCGCTCACCTTGTATCCGTCGTCGACCGAGGCATGGCGCGCGACCGAGTCTGTTGACGGCGTTTCGGCAATGGAAGGCATGCCTCTCTGGTGCTCGTTCGAGTAGCTGGCCGAGAGTCTGTCCCAGTCCGTGTTGCGAGTCGGAGGCGGAGGCTGGTTGCGATTGCGGCTGGTCAACGAGCTAGTCGACGAGGTGAGATGCGAGCCAATGTGAGACCCAATGGCGCTCGACGAGCTGGCGGCGGTGGAGTTGCCCGGCCCCTTGCCCATTGCATGGTGCGATACAGGCAAGGCCGGCTGGTCGCCGTTGCCCTGCTTTGTGTTGCGCTTGAAAGCCTTGCTGCCTCGAATGAGCGTCGATAGGTCAGGGGTCGAGGCCGTACCGGCGTTGCGGAAGATGGAGCGGCGCTTCGGGGGTTGGTTCTGCTCTTCAGCCTTGATCTCGGCTGGTTGCGGTGTCAGCGAGGAGCGTGCTAGTCGGCGCCATTAGCACAGTGGATGCAGAAGAGGTACACCAAAACGCGGTCAAGCCCCCAGAGCACACAATGTTAGGCGATGCAACCGTTGTTGACATCGGTCACTCACCATCGAGACCCAAGCTCGCCTGCTGCGCGTACATCATCTTCCTCTGCTGCATGCGCTGCTGTGGGGTCGAGTTTGAGCCACGCCCAGAGTCTGTGCTGACGACCGATCCGCGGCGCACGACGTTTGGCGAGGTCGATCCCTCGGACGCCTGACGCGAGCGGTGGCCGCGATGGTCTTCATTGCCGAGGATGTCGGACGCGCCAGTAGTGTGAGCGCGGGCCAGCATGTCGTCGTCAATGTCTGCGCTGGCAATGTCGGCGTCGTGAAAGTGCTCGTGGTCGCCGTACGACTCGGGATCCTGGCCCGATGCCAGCGAGTCCGTTCCGCCGGCAGTGAGATAGACGACCTCGTTCGGGTTGAGGAGCGCGCTCTCCAAGTCGGCTCTCTTGCGCGGCTGTTGTTGTTGCTGCTGCGGAGGCTGGGACTGGGTCTGGGGCTGTTGTTGTCCTGGCAGGGGCGAGGAGGATTGCGATGGGGAATGCTTGGTGACCGGGGTTGGGGTTGCGGGGAGAGGGAGTGCTGGGAGCGGGCGGGGTGGTGATGTGGGTGATGGAGCTGCAGCTGCTGCTGGTTGTTGTGATTGTTGTGCAACAGGGATAGGGCCTGTGCGCGACATTGTGAGTGTAGCGAGTTTGTGGGTGGATGCTTTGCGCGTTGTCTTGTCGGGACGAGATCAGAGCAGCTAACGCAAAGGGGTGGGTGTGGTGACGAGGATCCGAGGGGGGTGGGGGGGGCCGGGGGGAGGAGAGATGGGCCGGGACAAGGCAAGGGATGCAGGAGGCTAGCGCGCTGCTGGCGCTGGCTGGCGCTGGCGCTGTAGGGTAAGGGGGGGCCGAGGGAGGAGGGCTCGAGCCGGCGCGGCGGCGGTGACGAGGATGACAAGACGCTGCGGTGGATGTGTGGGGTTCTGTGGGCCGTGGGCCGTGGGCGTCGGTCGTTGGCGCTGGCCGCTGGGTGGTTGCCGGGGGTGCGTGCCGGAAGCAAGGCAGGCAGGCAGGCAGGCAAGCAAGCGAGGGCCCGAGTGATACAATACGACGACGACGAGAGATGCCAGAAGGCAGAAGGCCAACTTGCCGTAGATGGGAATAGGCGCCAAATAGCAGAGGAGAAAAGTGAGACAGCGTCCAAGACGACCAACGACGGAGGACGCGACGGACGGACGGCGAGGTGCTCCTCCTCTGCAGCTGCAGCAGCACTACACTAAAACGTCACAAGGGTCACGCGGCGTGTCACGGTAAATGACCACCGAAGGCACAGAGCGAGGGCACAGAACGGCGGCGACCACCATGCATCCATCCAGCAGCAGTAGTAGACTCGGATCGGACTTGTCCAGTGCTGCTGGCCTGCTGGCACACACCACGCGCGCACGACGCACGCACGAACGGGAAGCACGCAGCAGCAGCAGTAATCTCGCTGCTCGCTGCCAGAGAAAAACCCTTAGCCCACCACCCACCACCACCTCGGCCCCCCAGGGCACATCACCCCGGACACCCAGGTGCATAACCGCGTGCCGCCGCGCGCGCCATGCCCTTGCCTTCCCGGCGGCGCCGCCGCCGCTGCCGTGCCGTTCCCGCCTGGCGCTGCTGGCAACATTGACCTGGCCGCCCGGTCCGCGGCGCAATTGGCCTAGACGCTGCCATCCATTCATGGCATTCAATCGGCCAAGCGGACGAGGCGTCTCTACCGCGCCGGCCCAGGGAATCAACCCCCTCCACTCACCACCCTCGACGTGCTTTCACCCGGCACTACTACTACCCATTACGCCAGAATGATGTAAACGGCGCCAGTGCACGCCTGCTCCTTACAGCAGAAGAACCCGGGGGCTCGGGGGCTTGGAGGGGGCATGAAGACGACTCCACGCGACAATGCACCATCCACCCACCACGATCGCGATCTCGCGGCGTGCGACATTGCACGCCTCGGCCTCCACCCCACCCACCCAACCCCACCCAACCCCTCCCCACCCTGGTTCATCTAATGTCCCCCAGATGATCGATGACTACCAGATCGCGTCGCACATCAGTGCCTCCCTCCCCGCACCCCTCCCCTCCAACATACGTCTATCATATACATTGTGCTTGCCAGACATTCTTCGTATGGGAGTATACAATCTCCCTAGACTTTCGACTTCTTCTCTCCGTCATCGGCTTCGGTCGCCGCTGCTGTCGCCTTCATATCCACGACACTACACAATGTAATACTTACACACACACGACACACACGCCCGCTGACAATCCCCCCCCCCCATCCTCCCGCTCTATCCGCCACGACGGAGAGCAAGGCGCGCGGCACGATCAGACTGAGGAGCAGCTTCGGCAGCCGCAGAGTCGGCAGGGGTCGGCGGCGCCTCGACAACATACGCCCACCCCGCAGGCGCTCCGTTGCGAGCGCGCTTCTGCACCTGCTTAGGAGTGTTCTTCTGACGTGGGCCAGCCGCAGATGGTTCGGCCGACGACTCGGCCACACCAGCTTCCTCAACGGGCGGCGTTGGCAGCGGGGCTGGCGCCGCCTTTGGTGGACGACCGGGACCTCTCTTGAAAAAGTTGGTGATGGTCGACACGGCCGACTCGAGGCGGCCAGGAGCATTCCTGGCTGGATATGGCGATGGCCGCGCCTCGCTCTTTGGCGGGCGCCCAACGCGCTTGGGGCCAACCTCAGACTTGACGGCTGCTGGAGCCGCACTAGAAGAACCATCATCGGCCTGGACGGGAAGAGGGTGCTTGCGGGGCCGGCCAACAGGCCTCTTGACCAAGGGCTTGTCGGGATCCGGAAGAGGGTGCTTGCGAGGGCGCCCACGCCCACGCTTGACAACGATCTGCCCATTGACTTTAGGGTGCTTTGGAGGACGGCCACGAGGGCGCTTGATAACCGGCTGGTTGGAGTCGGGTAGAGGGTGCTTCCTGGGGCGGCCTCGGGGTCGCTTGGATGGGGTGTCGGTCTCACCATTCGCAGCGGGAGCATTGCCACTGGATGCCCCGTCCGAAGTTCCGGAAGGCCCGGGGGTAGCATGAGGTGTCGTGGTAGCAGTAGTGCTGGTGGCAGCAGCGCGCTCGGCTTTCCTCGCCTTGGCTTCAGCCTTGCGAGCGTCCTCTGCCGCCTTGGCATCGAGGGCTGCTGCAAGTTCCTTCGCAGACTTCTCTCCTGGCTTGCGACCCAGGAAGCCGACGCAGTTGGGAGCGCCGCAGTGGCAGCGTGTCCTGGCCTCGTCCTCATTCGAGAGATTGGTCATTGAGAACGACTCAAAGTTGTAGTCGTAAGACAGCTACAACGTCAGCGCCAATCGCCATTATTTCCTCACCTCCTCTCCTGCCTTGATGTCCCGGGTCGCCCATGTACCAATCTCAAACTCCTCATATCCATCACCGATGGTCTGATACTTGCGGACTTCGAGGTTCGGGTTGCAGCTGTGGTTGATGAAGCGAGCGTCATTGCCGAGTTTACCCTGGGAGTGTGAGACCCTGCTCCAGCGTACACTCTTGGCAGCCAACACTTACAGCGTCAAGTACTTCATCACGGTCGTATGCAAGAGCATAGAAGTTGCGCTGGCCCTTGTAGTCGGTTCCGATGCGTTCAATGAACGTGCTATTAGGGGTTAGGTGGCTGCACAGAAAATGTTAAAAATAATCTCACTTAATATGAATAACCTGTGATGTCAGCAAAAGTACCCAACTGACACCACACCGCCCATGCTTACCTCGCCGCGATAGTCGATCACAAATTCTCCCTCCGCAATGTCCTCAGTTGCAAACAGTCCAAATCCACGAGTGCCAGTCTGGATTCTTGTTAGACCTGGTTGGATGCAAAGGTTTGAGGCACGCACCCAGACAACTTTGGTACCCTTGCCTTTTCTCCGGGTAAGGCTTTTGTTGTCACACCGGTCTCCACAAGGGCAATCCTTGCCACATAGGTAGCTCATGATCCTGTTGATGCAATGATCGCCACATCCTGCCTCTGGCGCACATCTGCAAACGGCAGGATGGTCGGCCAGGAACCTCTGGCGTTCGATGAATTGGTCTGATAATTAGCGGTGGCAGTGGGGTGGTGAGACAATGACACGTACTGCCGCGAAGCTTCCGATACGCTGGTGGACGCTTCTTGCCATCCAGGGCACCCGTCTCACTCTCCCACATTATGTTGTAAGGCAACATGAACTCATGCTCCTGCTGAAAGAAGTGTCGCTCTCCGTGGTCGTACGGAAGTGGTGGGAACGACATGCTGCTGTTTGCTGGTGGTGGAGGTTGAGACTTTCTGGGTCTACCCGGACCTCTCTTGACGGGAACTCTGCTGTCCAAAACCTTGTTGAACAATGCCTGCTCCGACGGTGGTTCGGCGTCCTGGCAATACAATCCATGTGTCATGTATTCCTTGCGCTTGCCCGGGTTCATGTCGGTGGCGTTGGATGAAGTGGACGACTGTGATCTCTCCATGGTGTTTGCCGCGACGACGCGCAGCAGCTGCTGCGGGACTGCTTTCGACGACGACGATGTTGGCGCCGCTTCCTTTGTGGACGCCACCACCGTAGCTGCCGACGGCTTTGCTTCGGGTAAGGTGCGCGGCGTGGCAGTGTGCATTGTTCGCTGCGGTTGAACAGCATCGGTGGGGGCACGTGAGCGAAGGGTGAATTTCCGAGCTGCCATCGCCGACTTGTCCTTGATGCGCTGTGCAATGCCAGTGCTTGCAGAGGAGGCGACGCGCTTCGGAAGAAGTTTTGCAATGTGCGCCTTGCGACCCCCAAACACCTTCTTGGGCGGCGGCTGCTTGGTGTCGTTCTGGGCCTTTGTACCAGCTGCCGCTGCGCGCGTCGGGCGGACTCCGTCGGCGGCGGTGGTGGTCCCTGCATCTTTGGTGTCGTCGTCGCCCATGTGCTCCTTTACAAAGGTCTTGGCTGCGACCACGACCTTGTCATCTGGCTGGAGAGCGGCGAGGACGCGGTCACTCGGAAGGGCGCGGGAGGGGGATGGTGGGCGGGCAATCTGAAGTGGTGGGAGTGACGCGATTTTGGTGGAGAAGAATGACCGCTTTTTACGCGCCGGCGCCGCGTCGCCTTTGAGGCGGGACATGGTGTGCGAAGCGCGTCGAGATAGAACGGGAGGGTATATGAGGGTGCTAGCGGAGGTATGAGTGGTGTGTTTGGCTGGGATGCATGTCAGTGTTGGTGGTTGTGTGAGGTAAAGTCGCGTAATCTAACATTTATTGTTGTTGTCGTTATTGGCCGGGAGGGGGCTTTGGCGCGGGGATGGGGGATGTAGGGGTTGTTGTGGAGTGTAGCAGAGTATTTGGTAAATAGGACCGGTGGTGTAGCAATGCGATGACGGCAAAAAGTAGAAAGAAAAGACGATGATGGATGAGAGAAAAATGACAAGAGGGAGGGGATGGTTGGTGAATCAAGCGCGCGCCGAGATCAAGTTGACAACAGGGAGATACGAGGCGGAGGCGGCGGCGGCGACGACGGCAGCAGCGACGGCAACAAAGGGGGCCACAACAAAGCAAAGCTACATACGACCGTGGCAAAACCGGCGGCAGCCCGCCTGCCTGCATTCACCGAGCGCAGGCACGACGACACTGGTACTTACAGCCCACCATTTGCATGCATCACGCTCGCTCGGCTGGCTGCTCGTCCTACTTGCGACGTATGCGCAGATGCACCACTCGCACGCTACACAAGCACGCTAGCCGCCCCTCCCTCCCCCTCCCTGTTCAACAAGTACAGGATACATTCATGCAGTCAACCCTCTCGTCTAATGCTATTGCAGTGGCCACGCCGTCGCCACACGCGTCCTCGATGCACCACCCGACAATCCGCCGTGCAATCATCGCGCCTCGAACTGAACCTGCAGGTGTGAGCGAGCTGCCTGCGCGGGAACCTTCCGCCGTCCATGTCGGTGATGGATCGCGCCTTCATCAAGATACTCACGACTGCAATGTCAGCAATCTGCCCATACGCCCCTGCCCCTGCCCCCACGCTCGCCCTACTCACTCTTGTGCGTGCGCGGCTTGTACATGACACGGTGTCCACACTCGCGGCAGCGGATGAGCTCGCCCATCTTGATCGACGTCTTTGCGCCGCAGTCTGGCGTGAGCTGTGTCTGACGCGATCAACTCACCACCGCAGAGGTACTCGCTCGCTTCGGACGCCTTGGGCGTCTGCCTGGGGGGGATGTGGCTCTCGTCGGGGCGCGAGGAAGCGTACGGGTTGGACATGGTGGATGTGTTGTTGTTGCTGCTGTGTCATCGTCGAAGTTGAACCAAGTCGTCAAAATCAGAGACGTTAGGTGGCGAAAACGGCCTCACGTGATTGACACGTCATTCTACTTGCGAGCAAGAGAGGTATCGCGGCTCGGTCTTGAGCCAGATGCATGCATGCTGAGGCAGTGGATGCAAGGTGTAGCCATATGCATGGGGCATCGAACCTCATGATACCAAGCCCCATGCGTCTGGCTTCTACCCACAGCTCCACTATCAGTGTCAATCAACCAACCACCCAGAGTCACGTGCCACCGCCGGCTGCCACCGCCGCCACCTCGACCCGACTTGGTCCCCCACAAGCTGCCTGCGTCTCCATCAGCTCGTTATCTCCATCCGCTCACCCCACACCCCTCCCCATGTCCACCACCGACGTCTCGGCCGCGCTGACGGCGCTCGAGGCGCTGGCGTCGGCGAACGCGACGTCTTCTTCCGGCCCGCTCAACACCCTGCTCGACGGACACTTTGCGACCGCCAAAGAGCGCCTGCTCGCCGGCGCGCCGCCCAAGCACGTCATCACCGAGCTGCAGGCGGCCGTCGCCAAGTCCAAGAAGGAGGTCGAGAAGGGCCTCAAGGTGTGGTACTCGCAGCTCGGCAACCTGGGCAAGAACATTGAGAAGGTAGGCTGTGTGATCGGGCCCCTGGGCTGACAGCAGGCGTTCCCGCCCAACCTCGCGGCCCTCAGCTCCGCGTACGACGACCCTCCGCTCTTCTCCGAGCCCGAGGCGCAGGACGCGCTTGACCGCGTTGTGCTCGACTCGCTAGGCCGCCGCGGGCTGTGGGACGCGGTTGCGGCGTTCGAGGAGGAGACGGGGCTGACGTACGACCCCGAGAAGCGGCGGCTCAGCGTCGAGCTGCACCGCATCGTGTCCGAGATCGAGAGCGGCGACCTGGCGTCCGCGATCGCCTGGGCAGACGAGAACAAGGCGTTTCTTGCTGGCGGGCCGCACCCGTCCGACCTCCCGTTCAGCCTCCACCGCGCCGTGTTCCTCAGCTACAAGGACCCGCAGAAGGCGCTCCAGTACGCACGCGACCACCTGTTCGACTACTTCCCCAAGCAGCCCGTGCTGGCGCTCGTCACGTCGTGCCTGTATGTCGAGGGCGAGGACTCGCCGTACGCCAACGAGGCCAAGCCGCTCGCCGCCATGTTCCGCACAGACTACTGCCGCCTGCACGGGTGGGCGCGCGAGGACCCGCTCGAGGTGGTCGTCGACTTGGGCTCGCGCGGCGGAGCGCTCAACTCGATCGAGAAGGCACGCAAGGTCATGGGTGACCGGCTGGGCAACGTCCGAACGTGGCATGAGCTACCGGTGGGTTGGGTGCGGCGAACCATTGCTGACGGGCACAGATGGAGGTACCGCTTCCCAACGGACGCCAGTACCACTCGGTGTTTGTCTGCCCCGTGTCCAAGGAGCAGACTACTGAGACCAACCCGCCAAAGATGCTTCAGTGCGGGCACGTCATCGCGCAGGACAGTTTCAACCGCATGCTGGCCAAGGGAGCGTGAGTGTGTGCGCGTGAGTCTGAGCTGATCGTAGACCCAGCCGTCGCCCTGTCAAGTGCCCATACTGTCCACAGGAGACAACGGCACAGCAAGCCCAACGTCTGTACTTCTAACTATCCCCGTTCGTTGTAGAACCCCTGCTTGTTGTCTATACCACCATGTCGTGTCGGCGGCCGCTACAGCTTGCCACGGCCGACCGAAATCCCAACGAGTGCAAGTTATTAAGCTGATGCATAATGTACAACATGATTTCGGCATGCACGCGGAGTGAGCGCGGTGCGAATGCTGATTCTAACTTGATACTCAAGCGTGGTCTCCATTGCCGTTGGCGTGTCCGTTGGCCTTGGCGTCGACCTTGGAGCCAACCTTGACGCCGCCGAGCTGCGCGGCCTCCTCCTCGGCGCGGCCCCGCTCCGCCCACAGCTGCTTGCGCTCCTCCATGGCCGACTCGGCCCACTTGCGCACCGATGGGTGCTCGAGGTGAGCTTGAGGCGTCAGAATACTCGTCAGGTGCAGCACCTACGGAGCGAGCCAGTGTAGAAGGTCCCAAGCGTGCGGATGTCCTGGGCTGGAGATAGGGTGAGTGGCTGCTCAATCCGGGCCCGATATCCAACTTACAACGCTCGTACTCAACCGCCTGGAGGACAAGCTCGAGGCGGTCTAGGTCCTTGACAAGCTTGGACTCGGGCGTCTCGCGCGCCTCGTACTCCTCCCACAAGGAGCGAAAGCGCTCGCGCGCCTGCCGGTTACCCTCGCCGCCGAGCATCTCGTTAAGGAATGAGTCCATTGCCTGCTCCTCCAACTGGTGCTTGACGTGCGCGGGGACGCCCTCGATGGGGGTGATATCGCCGACGCTGGTGCGTTAGAGTGCCACGGTTTCGAGTACCCACTATGCCTCGGCGAGGTCGTGTACAAGCGCCATCTGAGAGATTAGGGAGTGATGCGACGTAACAGCTCACCATGACACAACGGGGGATGTCCAAGGGCCGCTCAGCGGTCGAGGGAATCATCATGGCCATGAGGGCCATACGGCACATGTGGTCGGCGATACTGGCTGTGAGCTGGAATAGACGAGAGATAGCTCACCTCTCAGGCTTCTTGACCTGGAGATGTCAGCCCAAGACAAACAAACTGAAAACAAAATCACTTACACCTTCCCGGATCCATCCCGACCTCTTCTCAACCTGGCAGGTGTTAGCAATGGCTGGGGGTCGACGACGACGACGAAGCCAACCTTAAGCTGCTCCAGGAGGTGGAGGAAGGCGAGGGTGTCAAGTGCCTCGTTGCCAGTCGACCTGGCATCGTTAGCAAAGTCACGAGCACACTTAGTTCTTCTCACTTGTAAGGCTCTGGCAGTGCCTTGCCTCCAGCACCCGTAGCCTGCGCAGGCTTGACCACGGGGTGAGCGACGGGGGCGGCCTCTGAGGTGGTGTTGTAGGGGCGGGCCTGGGTCATGATGGGCGATGGTCTATGCAAGAGGGGGAGCGCTTTTGTGTGGTTCAAGGAGTGTCTGGGATGGAAAGTACGAGAGTATGCAGTGACTAGAGAGGTTGCAGAGGACAAGTCTACTCTCATGTCAATGTTGTTGTTTTGTTCGTCGCTCGCTCGCATCGCACCCGCAAAGGACAAACCACAATCCAGGTAATCTCGCAGGGGTTAAAGGGGGCTGGATTTTTCAATTTACACGGCATTTACCACGTGCTGTTATCACTGATAATGGCCTCCTGCTATCAGGCACGCGAGGTGCAGTTAGTTCGTCGCGCGTTTCATCCGATCATCATCATCAGCTCGACTCTTGACATTCAACGCAACCCCATGGCTCACAATGCCAACAATCACTCGCAAGGTCAACCCTGCTGAGGTCAGTTGATCAAGTTGTGTTGAAGTCACAGCTGACAACGTCCAGAGCCGTATCTAAGGCACTATGGCGAGGAGGATCGGGTGAGCCAACCGCTGGCGATGTCAACAACAATGAGCTGACGCCGTCACAGTCTAGCCAAACCCGGCGCTAGGCCCTCACAACCACAAAACCCATTACGCAGCATGACGCCAGAAGACGAGACGCAGCAGCCTCTGGTCTCTGCGTCTTCCTCTCGCCCACATCAACTGGAGCAGCAGCAGCCACAGCCACAACAACAGAATCAACCACCACTGGCCCTCTTCCACGCCTTCCCGCCGAGCAGCCCGGTCGTAGCCCCAAAGCCCTCCGACCCAGTCCTTGTTGATGCCAGCTCGGACTCCATTGTACCAGAATCCGACGAGAGCTCAATCCCGCTTGAATGGTCACAGTCACGGAAACCCGGGATCTCGCAGTTTGCCGACGCCGACTCACTTGTCCAAGGACTCGCCACGGTGCCAGAACAACATTCCCTCGAGGAGGAAGACAGAGACATCAAGCCAACTACGACGCCAACACCAGACCCTCAAGACGCTACACCAAGGAGGTCGAGCAGCAACGTCACTGACCCCTCGCAAGGTGGCGAGCTCTCCCAGGCCGAGGACATCGACAGAAGGAGAAGTGAGCCTGTCGAGGACGCCGAGGATGTCCCAACCCCGCCCGATTCCAACCCCGAGGTTGCTGCGCCAGTCACTCCGAGGGAATCACGCGGTCTACCCACGTCTTCCTCAGTGCAGGGCACCTCACCATTTAGACCTTTAACCGACCTCGCTGTACCCAATGCACGGGCTACGGAGCAGCGGACACTGATATCGCCACTACGTCACGCTGTCAACATTACTCCTTCTAAACGAGGGCCTGCGACCAATCTCTCCACTCCGCGTCCTTCATCCTCCCGCGCACTGCGAGAACCGACCGAATCACCCACGAAAAGGCGACCGCCGCCCAGCCGCTCCTCGAGCCCCGAGAGTAGTGATTTTGGTCGCGGCATGGACCCGAAGCCCAGACCGCGTGATCGTCTCGAGCGCATCTTCAGCGACAACGGCGGTAACGTTGAGCTCACGCAGCAATCCTTGCCGAGTGATCCCCACCAGATGCTTATCGGCGGGCAAAAGTTGCGTAACCTGACCAGCCTGCCACAGGATATGACTAGCTCTGACGGGCTGGCTGTCCCAGGAGCGGCGACCTACATCAATGGTGAATCGTCAACAGAAGTTGATTCTTCAGTTGTGGGTGAGCACGCAGCAACTTCACCGCGCATGCCATTTTCCTCGTCGAACGACCACGACCTCCCACCCAACGGCCAAGATGTGGCTTCACACAACCACCGTCACTACAACGATCTAGATCGGTCTACCGCAGCGTCACAACACCCGCCGCCCAGCGAGTTATTCTCAGACAGTATGGGCAGCTTCATGAACTTTGACGCATCGTCGTCCCAGCCGAATCCGTTTCAAGCGACGCAAATTGCAGTCCCCCCAGCAATCGACCCCACGCCACCATCCCGCCCGGCCCCTCCGCAGGAGCCCCCAGCCTCTCGTGACGACGCATCGTCGCGCTCACGCTCAAACAGTAACGCTCCGACTCTGCCACCACATCGCATGCTACAGCGACGTGAACGCCGGTCCATGACAGATATGAAGCCGGCAGGTGCCGTCCTCGCCCCACGCACTCGCCGCCGCTCGCCTTCCCCGCCCCAAGAAGCGACCTATGTTGAAGTTGCCACGTTCACAGATCCGACCCCACTTTCGGGCCCGATATCGCTCAACAAACAGCCCAAGGAGGAGTCTCGTTCAGAGCCCAATGATGGCGTGCCTGAGTCTCCAAAGGAGCTCACGCCGCCACCAGCAACCGTCTCCGAGGCGCCTTCCTCCCAACCGAGACCGGATACCCAGCCCGAAGCCCGTTTGTCCAAAACACCACCTGCGGCAGTAACAGAAGAGGCCTCACCGTCTCCCACCCCCGAACCTCCCCGGCCCGCTCGTTCAAGCCCAATAACTTATGGCAAGCGCACAACACCGAAAGCGAACGGCAAGGCGCGTGCCAGGCCTCCTCCATCATCAGCCTCAGACTCCAGCAGTTCTGCTGCAGAGGATCCCGAAGATGGTACTTTTCATGACTCGGAGGAGGAAAGATTACGACGTGCAGTGTTACCCAACAAGCGCCCGAGTATCTCAAAACGGCCGAAGACAACCGACACGATAATCCAGCCGTCGATGGCACGTGTCGCGTCTGACGGTGCCGGCCCATCGCGTGCAGGAAGTCGGCAGCCGAATAGAGGCAAGAGAAAGGTGCTGTCACCGTCGCCGGATCTCTCAGGTCCCAGCAGCGGCTCGGCCCCTGAGGACGAAGAAGATTACTCATACCGTCCGGCGAAGAAGACCAAGGGGAAAGGAGTCAAGCCCGCCGAGCCAGTCAAGAAGAAGGCGAAGGGGGCGGCTGGAAAGCCGGCATTGTCACTCACACCAGTGTCTCCGCTGTCAAAGGCTTCTACGAGGTCTCCGTTATCAAAGGCTTCGACAAGAGCGTCGCCAAGGACTACACCGGCAAAGACGGTCCCTACGGCTACGGTGCGCGCTGCAGCGGCCGATGCCCCGCCTGTCAATGCTGCACAAGACGTGCCTCTCCGGGTCCTGGGGCTTTGGCCGACCACGGGAGTGTACTACGCTGGCACCGTTGTCGGCCGCAATACAAAGGGATTCAGAATCAAGTTTGACGACGGATACCACGGCTCTGTTTCACCCGACTTGATCCGACACCTACAGCTGCGCAAGGGCGAGCCGGTCTACGACGGGGCGAAAGCGAATGAGGTGTTATACATCGCCAATGCCTTTGATGGTGACGGGGACAAGGTCCAGGTCAAGGATGCGCGGGGCAAACCGCGCGTGATCAAGACGTCGCGACTTGTCGTGCAGTCCAACGACATTTCGACGGGTTTTGGGGACCGCCTTGTACCCGACAGCGTTCTTGAACAGCTTTTCCCGGCCAATGCCCTTCGAAGCAGTACATCGTTGCGTGTAGCCAACCGATTCGAGGGGATGGTGTTTCTTCTGACAGGGACGGACGCCGCCATGCCGACCGAGGCGCTGCAGCGCAGGATTGAGGCCCAGGGTGGCACCGTCGAGAGCAGATGGGAGGCACTGTTCAGCATCACGGAGGACGGATACGAGCTCGCGACAAGATCGGCACCGTTCGTTTTGCAGCTCGGCTGCAAGGCGACCATGACGCCGAAGGTCATGTCTGCTCTCGCAACGGGTGTGCCTCTCCTCGCAGCGAGGTACGTCGACGACGCGATCAACGACGGCGGCTCCGACTGGAGAAGCTACCTCATCTCGCCTGGAGAATCGCGATTTCTCGGCAGGTCGTCATCGCAGCTCGTCGACCCACAGTGGGGTGAGGCGTCGTGGGACGCATCGCGGGCGCGATGCCTGCGTCAGCCACTCACCGGCCAGAAGGTGCTTTACGTGGAACCGAGCTCGCGCTATCCACGCCGTGACGAAATCAAGGTGGGTGATGCGATCGCGAGGTACCCACTGACGCGCAGGTGCTCATCCCGTTCTGTATCCAGGCTCTAGGTGGCACAGTGACCCGCACGGCGACTGTCCCTGCCCAGCTGGGGCCGTACGACCTCGTCATGGTGGAAGACAGGGACAAGGGGCTGGCGCTGACGCGGGCGGCGCAAGTGAGCGGCAAGTTGGTCAACGCAGCGTGGCTCAAGCACTGCCTTGTGCTGGGCAAGGCACTTCCGGCGTCGCTTGCGGAGGACAAGTAGGGTGTGGGTGTGGGCGTGGGCGCGGAATGTCGCGTGTTGTGTATTGTACACCGTTGTATCGCTATGTCAAGTACGTCAGTACGTCAGGTAATACGAGCGCGCCGCCAGGGCCAAAGTGGGCGACCTCCACCACGCCGACTTTCGGCATTGCACAACAATGGCCGGACGACGGATCGAGGTGCTGACACGGCGCGTGAGCGTGCTGGGGCTGGCACCGGGTCTGCGAGTGTCGCCAATACTGCCCGTGGTCTCGGCGGCGCACCTGCGCCGCGCATACGCGACCGGCCAGCACGAGGAGCCACGCCCGCAACCCGCGCCGCCTTCGTCGCCCGACACGCACACGGCCCTCTCGCCCAGACTACAACGCTACGCGCCCCGCCTGGCGCACCTAGCAGCGCGCACGGGCGTCCCTCTCCCATCTCTCGCGGTCTCCTTTCTGGTCCTGCACGAGCTGACGGCCGTGCTGCCCGTCGTCGCGCTGTACTACGTCTTCTCGGCGCTCGGGGCGGGCGCGGCCGTCGTCGCGTGGCTCGCGGGCGACAAGGACGCCGCGGCGCACTGGGCGGCGGGGGAGGATGATGCCGACGAGCGAGAGCGCGGGTGGACGCACAAGGTCCACGAGTGGTACACCGAGGGACTGGGCCGCGCCGAGCGCGTCGGGCGCAGATACGGCCTGCTCGGGTACGACAAGGGCTCCAAGGCCGATGCGACGCCCGCGGGCGCAGGCGCGTCCGCTGCCGTCGCCGACGCCGTCGCGGCGTACGTCGTCGTCAAGGTGCGTTACAGCGCTGTGTGCCGTTTGTTTGCCGTGCCGTGCTGACACCCACACACAGGCACTCCTGCCGCTCCGCATCGCCGTCAGCGTCGCTGCTGCCCCGGCGTTTGCGCGCCTCGCCCTCCGCCCGTGGCGCGCGCTCACGGCCCGCCTGCGCCGCCCGCCGTCGGCATGATCTCATGCCATATGCATAGTGTAGTGTACATGTCTGACTGCGTCTGCGCCGTGCCATTCTGTGCTTGCTTGCTGCTACACCCACTCCGCGGGCACCACCCTCCGCCCAGCGGCCTCGAGCCCGGCGGGCGTGACCATCTCCACTGGCGCCACGTCCTCCTCGTCCTCCTCGGGGTTCACGAGCGCCGGGTGCGCCACGCGCTGCAGCGCCACGGCGGCGGCGTTGGCCGAGCGCACGACCGCCAGCAGCAGCTTGACCTCGGGCGTGAAAGTCGTAAAGTCGATCGCGACCTCGCGCCAGGCGACCAGCGTGCCGGGCGCCAGGGTCGTCGACGCGCGGTACAGCGGCAGCGTGTCGAACGCGGCGTCGACGCGGTCCCAGAGGACGTCGTCGGGCTCGACGGCGCCCGCGACGTCTGCACCCTCCGCCAACGGAGCAGAGACGTCACGGCTCTGGCTCGCGCTGTTTGGCGCCCACGCCGGCGGCGCCGGCGCCCGCACCTCCTCCTCGTCGTCGTACGGCAGCCCCTGTGAAAAGTCGTATGGCACGTCGTACGGCAGCTCACGGGAGTGGCTGGCGCCGTTCGCCTGGCGGGGGTTGCTGGCGCCGTTCGCCTGCTTACCGCTGCGCCGCGCATCCTGGCCCTTGCGCTGCTGGTCCTTGACGAACGGGAACTGCTTGGACGACACGAAGACGTTGGTCGGCAGCGCACGCTCGGACGGCGGCGCGAACTTTGCCCGGTGGGGGTGCAGGGGCTGGGTGACGCGGATCGGCGTGGCGGGGAGGGAGGCGGGCGTGGGGGTGAGCGCGGGAGCGGGAGCAGGTGCCGCCGAGGCGGTTGTGCTCGCTGGTTCGGCGTGCGTCGGCGTCGGCGTCGGCGTCGCTGGCGCTGGGGTGCTGGTCGACGCCACGGGCGCGGCGATCGCGTCCGTCGACACCGACGGCGGCGCGACCGGTGCCAGCGTCGACGCCACCGCCGACGCGTCCTCACCCACCCCCTCGTCCTCCTCGCCGAACACGGTCCTCATCCCCGCCGTCATGTCCTTCAGAAACCCGCGCTTCTTGTTCCGGTTCGCCATGACCTTGGGCACAGGCAGCAGGGGCGTGACGGGTGTCGCTTCTGGCGCGGGCGCGGACGCAGCAGCGATGGCGCCGTTGGGCATGGGCATGGGCATGGGCATGGGTTTGCTCCCAGCCCCAGCCCCCTCTTCCGCCGCCTTGCGCGCCTGCCGCGCCTTCCGCCTGCGCGCGTTACGCTCGTGCGTCGACGCCTTGCCTTGTCCGGGGGGGATGTGCTGGGGCCGTTGTGGCGCGGGAGCGCCAGAATCGGAGTCGGAGCTCGAGTCCGAGTCCGAGGACGAGGACGAGCTGTCGCTTGAATCGCTCGACGAGCTCGTCGTGCCGGCGTCGCTGGAGCTGCTTGACCCACTCGACGCGCTCGATTCGCTCGACGCGTCCAAACTACTCTCGCTTGAATCCTTTACGTCCATGTCCGTGTCCTCCCCCTCGTCCTCGCTCGGCGGCAGCGGCACCGCCTCGGGCCGGCTGGCGCTCTTGCTCCTCCGTGCGCGCTTGCTCGCCGCTGCGCTCCGGGGGCTGGCCTCGCGGGCCTCGCGCGCACGCTTCGAACCACTCACGGGATTCAGCCGCACCCTGCCGTCAGCAACACCCCCGCACACACACACACACACTCACGTCACGACGTCGGCCGGCTGCAGCACCTCGGCGACGTGCCCGCCCACCAGCTCGAAGCCGTCCACCTCGAGCACGAGGTCGCCGCGCACGCCGGGCACGCTGGCGCGCACCTGCACCTCGAGTGCCGACACGCTCGCGCCGTCGGGCACCGCGAGGATGACCTTGCGCTCTGGAAGCGGCGCGAGGACATGGACTTTGACGCGCATGTCGGTGTTGGCGTTTTTGGTTACAACACAGACAACAACAATGACGCCGTCTTGAAATTAACCTTGCTCATTAACGCCGGAAGCAAATGTGGGTTACATCCATCGCATTGCTGGTTCAACAGATGATAAATACAAAATGGTGGAGAGGTAGTGGGGTCATAAAACGCGAACATGCAATAATAATGCAGGATTAGGACAAAGGATGGGGCAACAGCACACGCCTAGCGAGCGGAAACAGCCGTCACGACAGTCGGAGCAGAAGCAATGGCGTTGCCACCTCCACCGCTCGCGCCGCCGCCGCCGGGCCGCAAAGACTCTGCGGCCTCGCGGTCCAGCTTCTCCTGGTATGCGTCATACGCGTATTTGATAGGTTTCGAGGGTAGGTAGACCTCATCGGCAGTGACAGCGTCGTCGTCGTTGGTCTCTGGCTTCTTAGGCACGCCAAAGAGGTCGTCCGGGCTAAAGTCGTTGTCCGGGTCGGCAGGCTCGGCGCGCCGCTTGCCAAGCGCCTTGCGGCTGGGACGGGAAGGAGGAGCGTCCGAATTGACATCGTCCTCCTCGGCATCGCCTTCGGCACCGCTGCCACTGCCGTTGGTACCATTGTTGGTGCTTCCACTGCCACCCCGAGTAGGGTGGTGGGGACCGTCGACGAGACCAGTGAGGCTGTTGGTGCTTGGACTGTTGACAGCACGCAGCTGCCTGGTGCTAGGCAGAGGACGCGGCCCGGGAACGCGAGAGCGTCCCACAGGAGACGGATTGCGAGGCGACGCAGGAACCTTGGGCGGCTCGGGGAGCCCACGACGATCAGGAGACGGCGTTCGCGACCTACCGCCGTCGCGAACAGCGTTCAGGAGAATTTGGTTGGTGGGCGACTCGCCGAGGTGGTGACGGTGAGGTGCGGGTGCCGCTGGCGCGGGCAGAGCTCGGTCGTTGTTCAGCGGCGGGCTAACACGGCTGCCTCCGCCAATAGGAGTGTCATGAGGAGATGGCGACCTAGAGGCCGAGGCCGCTCCGCTCTCGCCTGGGGCGAGCATGTCCATGTCCATCTGCTGCTACACAGCGTCAGCATGTTGCGCATTGCACCGACTCACCCTTCGGTCCAGCCTTGTCTCCTTCTTGCTGCGCTCCTGAACAGCCCGCAGCTCCTGCTCGTCCGCAGCCATTTTATCCAAGTCGTCGTACTGCTTGAGAGCGTCGGCAACAACGCTGTGTGCTTCAAAGAGCTGCGCCAAGGCGACCTCTTCCTGGGTCGCGAGGTGTTGCCCGTTGGGGTTCTCGACGGACTCTGCCACGCGGCGCGCCTTTGCAGCCTCGGCCTGTGCCCAATCCATTTGGCCAGTGAGCGACTCATGGGCAAGGAGTGTTTTGCGGTAGAACTCCTGAACCGGTTAGATAGCGCAATGTAAGCCTGACCCACCTTGATAATCGGCTTGTGCTGAAGCTCGGCAGGCTGGGTGAAAACAACTGCTTCTGCAAGCACCCGGGCACTCTCCTTGGCACCAATACACTCCTCCATCAGGCGGCGGATGTCATCGTTGTGATCAGGAAGGTGCTGGTACCCGGGCCCACTGTAGGGGGCAGGCGACTGGACGACTTGCCCACCTCCATACCGGTCGGCAAGTGAGAGCCGCTGAAGTGACGGCTGCGACCCTGTGCGCGATACGGGGACGGAAGCAGGAGGCGACGGCAGTGGTGACGGACCAGTGGCAATAATGGGCGGCGGTCGTGGCTGTTCCTTCTGCGGCGCAGGAACAGCCGATCCAGGAGCCATCAAAAAGTCATCTGGGAGGCCACGACCTTCCTCGGGATCTTGAGGATGCTTAACCTTGCGCCACAGGTCAAGGAGACCTTCACAGTCGCGTTCCCGGCCGAACTGGTAGGTGAGTCCGGACACAAGGTCCGTAATGGTGTCGCGGGTCTTCGTTGAAGGCGGCTGCTTGACGTGGTTCAGCAAGATTGCCTCGATGACGGAAAGGAACTTCTTATTTGTCGCATACGCTGGAGTGTCAGTTGGGCAAAGAAAGCCGACTCACGTCGATAGACGCCGGTAGTGACGTTTCTCATCGTAATGAACCACACACGCGCGGCCATGCGCCGCTCGGGGTCGGCACCTTGCTTGAGCTGCTTGCGGATGGTCCTGGCGGCCTCCCTACTAACAACATCGGGGTATTCCGAGTTGTTGATCTGTTCGCACACGCTAATCACATGGCTGTGCGTTGTCTCGTGGCTAGCACACAAGATTCCTACGGGCGCATCAGAACAGATCCTCTCTCAGTAGGACATGGACTCACGGATCGCTTCGGCCACGCCGTCCGCTGCCTCTTGCGCTGTCACGGTTGCGCGCACGGGCTCCATCGGCCGCATCTTTGACCGCGTGTCCTCGAGACTGTGACCAATAGAGCTCCCGTGGCCATGATTAGAGATGTCGGCGTCGCGCCATTCCTCAAAGCTCGGCCTGTTGCCTTCGTGCGAGCGGCGAATGGGTGGAGGGGGCTCCATGACACTCTGAGGTGTGTCTTTGAACTCTTTGACCTTGTCCTTGTTACTCTTCGGTCCTCCCCAACCGACATTCCAGAAACGCTTCTTGTCGCCCTTTTCACCCTTGTCGTGCTTGTCGTGCTTGTCGTGCTTATCGTGCTTGTCGTGCTTGTCCGCCTTGGCTGGGGGCTGACTTTCGGTCTCGGGACGCAAGAGCACGCGATCTGATGGAGGGCCGTTTTGCAGTGGTGGCGGTGGTGGTGGTTGAGCCTTGGACCACTGGTTGTAGTTGTGAGGTGGAGGAACGGCGTACCCAGCAGGGGGAGCGGCGGGCGGCAGGTGCGGCTCTGGGAACGTATTGACCAGCGGTGAACGCGAGGCAGGAGGCAATGGGGTCGGCTTGTTGAGCTGTGGCGCGGGCATATGGTGCACCGAGCCCTCGTGATCTGACCCTCGACCCGACTGGGACGCAGAGCTGTAACCACGACTTCGCGCACTGGCGTACCCGCCGTCGAGATCTGCGGCATAGGCTGCGACTGGCAACGCGCCGGCGGCACCCAAGCTTGGCGTTTGGAGGTGCCCGATACGTGTAGGCGTCGATGACCGAAGCTGCTGCTGCTGTGGGTCGGGGGGACCAGCGCCTGGGGGCAGGTAAAAATGCGGTGGTGGCTGCGTCACTGGGCTGGGCTGCTGCGATTGACCATAATACTGTGCTTCTGGTGGCTCTGGCATGTTGCCAGCCTGTGCTGTCGAGTTGACCCAAGTGTCGTTTGATGCGCCAGTGCCCACACGCGATTGGACGGGATAGCCCGCACGGTCACCGACATCACCTCGTCGGTACGCGGCGTCTTCTTGCATCAGACGGATCTCGGCGTCGCTCGGTGTCGCGACGCGATCTGGTGCCGCAGGCGGCGGAGGCGGTGGCCTACCTAGCCGCATCGCCGCAGGCGGAGGATGGCCGGGTGCCTGCTGCTGCTGCTGCTGTTGCTGCTGCTGTGATAGTGGTGGTGGTGGAAGAGCACTGAGATCGGTTGGTTGAGGAGCTGGTCGGCCGGCGTCGATCGGGAATGGCGTCACGCTGGCATGATGGCGTCGCTTCGCAATATCGGGTTGGGGGAGTATGCTGCTCATCCCTCCCCCTTTCTGCGGTGCTGCTTGGACGCCATCGATTTCGACGCCCGACTTTGGTCTGAACAGGCGTCTCATGATGAGCGTGGGTTGGAAGGAAGGGGGCGGGGGATGGCAGCGGTCAAGAGGGAGAGGGGGATGGTGTGGGTAGGTGGGTAACAGTGCCCGGCTTTGGGTGGCCGCGCGCCGCTAAAAGGCAATGACTTGTGTGCTGGTGCTTTGTGCTGACAGTTGCAGTTGGTGGGTCGTGCCAGTGCGTGCTGCGGGCGTAGTGGGTAGTTTGTTGTGGATCGAGTGTGAGTCGTCGCCCCCGTTTGAGAGTAGCGAAGTGGGCTGTCGCTAGAGTGGTTGTGGTTGTAGTGGTAGTAGGTGCAGGTGGGGTATTATTGAGACTGGTGTTGTGCAATGAGAAGTGTTGTGTTGTTGAATGGTTGGTGGTTGAGACGCCTTGTTGGATGGTTGCTGGTGCTGCCAGGTCAGTCAGTAGTAGTCGTGATGATGATGATGCTCGTGGATGGACATAGCACGGCGTACGGCGTACGGGGCGGGGCGTGCATGCAGCGTGCAGCGTGCAGCACGCAGCGTGCGCGCCCACCCAGCAGCGTCCACTGGTCCTCGCGCCGCCGTCCGCCGCCGCCGTGCGCGACACCGCCTCGACACAGCGCCCCTGGCGACACTTGGCTTGCCTCCCTCCCTCTGCCCCCGCCCCCGGCCCGCCCTGGCCTCACGCATGGCCTTGCTCGTAGGGCGGAGGGGGTCGTGTCTGGGCCTGGCACCTGGCGTCTGGCGTCTGGCGCCAGCTGGCCGGAAGACCATGCCGCTTATTCAACCCCCCCCTGACACCCAACTTCTATTATTTACTACGCTCGCCACGTCATTCGTCTATTTACAAATACAATGCCCGTCCTAATCGCCTGTGATTTGTATTTACGGCCGGGCCAGCAGCAGTAGCAGCGGCAGCCGCGGCTATGGCGGCAGCGCGGCGAGGGGGTAATACTACTGTGTATATGCTTAATCTACCAGATCGCTCGCACAGCAGACACAAAACTGGCTGCATAGGTTTCAGCTGGCAACTAGAGGAAATCAGCAGCCACTTTGGGCGGGCACGAACGCGTACGCAACGGGCAGCAGCAGGCAAGTCCGCGCCTCTGCACACAGCAGCTACAGCAGCGCAGGCACGCACGCACACACGCACGCACGCACGCGTTGTGTTTGTACGCAGGTTGCCTTGTCCCAGCTGCCGGCCGGCCGCCATGGGTGGCGACAAACGCTCGACCGCACGCCGAGGCGGTGCACACCCACCGGCCGCGTGCTGCAATCTCCGCCGCATCGCAACAACAGCAGCGGCGCGCGGCCACGTCTCCAGGCGTTAATGCGGCGTGCGCGCGAGCTGCGCCGCATGGCGGCGGCGCGGCGGCCGCGGACGCCATCGTAATCGCACACACTGCCACCATGGCACCACGCGCGGCATTGCGCGTCGTCGTCGTTGTAGTCGTCGCCACCGAGCAGCGTGCTCGGGCGAGCTCGCAGGCTGGCGCGACCCTAACACGCCCGCGCTGCATGCAGATACACTACACGTCGATCACATTGCGCTCAACTACCTTCCTTGCTCCTTTGTCTGTCACTCGTGGCAATTAGCGCACCGTGGGTGCGTGATACTGGAGCCCCGCGGCGGCGGCACGCCCGCAGCGGTGCCACAGCGCTTCCGTCGTCTTAGAACTCGTACGAAAGGAACTGCGCGTCAGTGCCATTCGACGGCGAATGAGATCTCGGGGCTGCGGTGACAGGCCGCTGCTGTCGCGGTGACCTCGCTCCCACCCACCTTGCCGTCGAGGGTGATGACCACACGGTCGCCCTTAGGGTCCGGGACGCGGTCGACTTTTGCCTTGAAATTGATAGCGGACATGATGCCGTCCTGGAACTTCTCCTGGATGATAGCCTTGAGCGACAGGCCGTGGACCATGATGACCTCGTAGAGGCGGTAGAGGACGGGGTCCTGGGTAGAATGGAGTCAGCTAGCGCCGGGCGGGCGATAAGGCGGCACGAGCGAGCAATAGGGCCTGCTGCCTATCTGCCTGTCTGCCTGCCTGCCTGCTCGCTCGCCCACTCACCGTCGGCACGCCACCTTCCCAGCTGGGCTTGCGGACCACCATGCCGTCGACGCCGAGGCTCGCCGGGCCCTTGCCCGCGACGGCCTTGATGGTCGCCTCGTCATCAAGCCCGACGACCGCGGCGAGCTTGGCGGCCGTCTCGTCGTCGGCGTACATGTTGCCGAAGAAGACGGTGGCGACCCACACCTCCTCCTTGCCGACCTTTTCGGCGATCTGGGCGAACGTGAGTCCTGAGCGCTGCTTGGCCTCGAGGAGGGTCACCGAGTGGGCGTGGAGGGCGGTGGTCATTGTCAGAGGGGGTGGTGTGGCTGGCTGGGGCTGGGTTAGATGTGAGGGAGGGGTCGTGCGGTATCCGCCACACGTACCGTGCGTGTGTGAGAGTGAGAGAGAGGATGCAGGCGCCGTCGTGATGCAACAGCAGCGTATATCTCGTCGTCGGGAGAACACACGGTGGGAGAGTCCGCCGTCGTCAATCGGCTACTCGACCCGGTGGAGGCGGCCTCCTGGCCTGGGTGGGGTGTGGGGCAACACGCCGCAGGCCGGTATCGGAGAGTGTCGACGCGGTCAGATGATCACAAGGCTCGGGATTGCTTCTTGCCTCGCGTGGTGGGATGCTGCTGCGCTCTGTCCCTCTCGGCTGGCGGGCGGGGCCGGTCGTACCACCATCACGTCGTGCATGATCTTGTCAGGGCGACGCGGCGACGCGACCTCGCAGCGGCGATTACTGGCGAGCAGGTCTCGGTCTCTGTATCTTCCGTCGGCAGGTCTCCGTGCGGTCGGTCGCTACGCTCGGCTCGGGAACATGTCGTCGTCGTTCGCCCACCCCCTCCACACGAAGATGATATCACGGCGACTGACCCACCCGGCCGACAGCACGCCTCCAATTCATGTCCACAAGCCGCGATAACTACCTGCGGTGGAGGGTAAACACGGCGGCGAGCACGACTGGAAGCGCTGTTAACCATACACACTAACGCCCATGCTGACCGCCGTGCTGACGCTGGCCGCGCTCGCTGCCGCCGCCGCCACCACCGCCGCCGCCGCCTGCGTCCCCAGCACGACGAGCACGGCCGGCTTACAAGCCGCCCTCGACGCCGGCGGGGCAGGCTACGTCCTCTCCCTGTGCCCTGGCGAAACGTACAACCTCGCGCAGGCGCTGTCGTTCGCTTCGCCGAACCAGGAGATCTCGACGGCGGGCTACCCTCCCGGCACCGAGCGCGCGATCCTCCGCGTGGTCGGCAACGATACGGCGGCCGTCGTCGGCGTGCGCGCCGGGCTTGACGGCGCCGCGCTGCGCTACGTCCAAGTGAGCGCCGCGTCTTCGCCTCTATTAACTCCAGGTGGACGGGAACCGCGGGTCTCTCCCCCCCGTCACCGGCGACGCAGCGATCAAGTTGGGCGGCGACAACGCCAACCAGGTGGTGGAGCACGTGCGCGTCTCCGACCCGCGCGCATGGTCGTGCCTCCACATCGCGGAGGGTAACCTGGCCTGCACGAACGCGACGGTGCAGTACAACGCCGTCGGGCCGTGCGGCGCGCCCGCGTACGGCGCGTGGGCGGACGGCATCAGCCTCGCGTGCCGCGCCAGCAGGGTGCGGTACAACACCGTGCAAGACGCGACGGACGGCGGGGTCGTCGTCTTCGGCGCGCCGGGCAGCGTCGTGGCCAACAACACGATCGTCGCGGCCACGGTGGGTGGCAACAGACACCCCTAGCCCTTGCACACCCAGCTGACGGCGCCGACCCCAGCAAACAATGCTCGGCGGCATCAACCTCGTCGACGTCGTGCCCTGGGCGCCGGGCAACTACACGCACACGGCGGTGGTGGACAACGTCGTCGCGGGCGGGTTCGCGCCCGACGGCCAGCGCTCCGCCGCGCTCGTCAAGATCGGCGTCGCCGTCGGCCCGCGCGTGTGGTTCGGCGACAAGTACGCCCGCAACACGAGCACCGGCGGCGTCGTGGCCCGCAACGTGCTCCGCGGCGCGTTCACCTTTGGCATTGTGTGTAGCGAGTTCGGCGCGCGGCTGACGCCAGGCCGTGGCCACCGCCGACAGCTTCGTGGTCACCAACAACTCGTTCGAGGGCGGCGTCGCGTTCGTAAGTGTGCCAGCGAGCGCCGCGCTCACGCCAGATCGGCGACACCGGCCCCAACTGCACAACCGGCGCACTCGCACCCCACCCGCCCACGGCGCTCCTCGCCGACCTCGACACCCTCACCAACGTGACCCTCATACCTGGGTCATCGTCGACACCAGGAAACAACTTCACCTTTGTCAACGGCACCGCCTTCGCCCTGACGTGCTTCGTTCCCCCCTCGGGCGGCGTTTGGCCTGTGGGCAGCATCGTGCCCGCCGTCAGCCCCGTCGACGGCATCCCACCTTCAACTTCAGTCCCCCTGGCACCCTCGAATGCCACGTCCAACCCGTCGCCCACAGCAAAGTCTGCGGCGACTACAGCAGCTTACCTCAGCGTCCCCCTCGCCCATCTCCTCATGACCGCCGCAGCCCTCTTCATCGATTGACATACATACACACTATCGCCACACCTACATGCTATACACCGGCCCTGCCCACTCAGGACACGCCGCGCCTGCACGCCCGCGCCCCATTACCCCGCTTACCCCAGCGTCGTCCTGGAGCCGTCAGCGCCGCACAGCCACCCAGGCCACCCCACACTCACTGCCCACGCTCCGGGTCCTTGAGCTTGATAATCTTGCTCTCAGGTCCCAACTTTGAAGGCACACCAGCCAACGTCTGCGGCGTGATCAACAGGAACTGCTTCGACTGGCCCTCCAACGCTCCGTCAATCTGCATCTTGTCAGCACCCAATGTGGCCCTCCTCTCCCTCCCCCACTTACCAGAAGCTGCACCGCAATCTGCCGGTTGATCATGTCCATGAAGACATCCCACTCATCGAGGCAGCGGATGGCTGTCGGGGTTGTGTCCCACAGCGCCAGAAGAAGGCTGACAGTGGTATACGACTTTTCGCCGCCAGACAACGACGAGATCTTCTTGTACGCCAGCGGTACCGCATCGTGCGAGCGCTCTGCTTGACCGCCTGTTAGAACCTGCAATGCGTCAGAGAGAATCAACCTTGGGTCACCCACAGAGATCAGAAGCTGCTCTCTCTCATGATCAAACCGGAGCTTGCCATTGAAGCCGCGCCGGCTCATGTTATCCGCAAACGCGGTGGCAGTCCGGACAGAGATGTGCGAGCGCAGCACTTCCCACTTAGAGTGGCGCGTCTCCAGCATGTCCCTCAAATGCTGCACCACGGGTCAGCTGAGACTCACTCGCCGCCGCTCCCTCAAAAACGCACCATGACCAGTTCCCTAAAGCTCCCAATCCTGGCCTTTGTGTCGTCCACCTTGGCACGAGCTTCGTTGTATTTGACTGTAATCTCGTCCACGTTGATGTTGTCACTTGGGGGCGTCAGCGGAGACAGTTTATCACGTCGTACTTCTCTTCGGCCTCTTTAATCCGCTCGTTAATCACATCCCGTCGTTTCTTCAAGTCTTCAACACTCTTGGTGACTTCAATGCGTTCCCACTTGTCCTCGGCAAGCCTGGTCCATTCGGCAACCTCCTCCCCGGATTTGTTCTGCTTCTCTCGAAGCTCGTTGAGCTGTCGCTCCGTTTGGACACGGCTCCGTTGGTAGTGCTCTTCAGCTTGCTTGTGCTCGGCCGACTTGAGGTACAGCACCTGCAGTGCGCCCTGGTGATGTCAACGCATTGGTCACGGGCGATTACCCACCTTGTCGTTCTGCAACTTCGGTTCGGATTGATCTATTCGTTCTTGAGCATCCGCAACATGTTTGATGGCCTGAGCATGCGCAGCGTCACTTTGCTTCTGCTTGTCTCGAAGAACTTCCAACTCTTGCTTCAGATTCGCCACAGCTTCCTCACGAGCCTGCACAACGTCAGTTCACCAAGCGACGTGGCGGGTCTCACCTGTTTCGTAAACAACAGCGCATTACCCTCAACGGGTGCGAGGTCCGCCAATTGCTCATTGACCGTGTCCCGCGAACGCCTAACATCACGCAACCCCTTCTCAATGCGCTCCAGCTCACGCTGCACGGGTCAGCAGCTGCTTGCTATACTAACTCACATTCTTGTCAGCAAGTGCTTTTTCGGCCGCGCGGATCGCCCCAGCGTGTTCACGGCACATCGCAACGGCATCGACATGTGAACGCTTGAACGTCTCGACTTGATGGCGCAGATTGCTGGGGATTAGGCTCTTTCACCCTACGAAGTCTTACTTGATTTCACTGGCGACATCCTTGATAAACAGAGAGGCACCGGCCCATAGCGATACAGGCGACGACTGAAAGAGGCTGCGAGTGTTAAGACCGAGTACTAGTATGCGAAAGAAAGTGGACACTCACTTCCCTTGTCGTGTTTGTCGTCCCACTTGTTGTGTGCAATCGGCACTCAGCAACTGGACCTCCGGCAGTCCTTCGCTCAACAAGCGCTTGATCTCATCGAGGCCCTCGGCTCGGGTTGGTGCCAGGGCCACCCTCTCGATGTGAAAGCGGTCGATCAAGATACGAAGGACACTTTCGTTGTCAATCTACACTTCCGTCAGTGCGTTGCCTGAGAATCAGCCGCATCGACTTGCCTTCAATTTGCTGAGCACCGTTGTCGTCCTGTTGGACAAGTCGCCTTGAGAGTAGTTGAACATGTCGCCCGAGTGCTTTAGAATAGGCGGAAACTGGCCTTTCCTTCCCAAAGGCTCGTAACCCCTTGCGGTGTCAGCATCGAATAGCCATAGTACATACCGCCTAGCTGCGTCGTTGAGAATGGCCATCAACGTGGCCTTGTCGTCGTCATGGCGGACCGCAAAGGAGCAAAGGAATGAGCCCATGGTGCCTTGAAGGACGTCCCGGTACTGAAAGTCGTTCTCGTGAAGATGAACATACTGCCCAATCGGCCCGAGGGGGGGAGAGTGGCGCCACTTAGCCTTCTGGATCTCGCGTAAAACTATATCGATGCCGCGGCCGTAGCAGGCCAGCCGGTTTGTGCTCCTCTGCTCCAGAGTCATGAGCTTTTGCCTCCCGCGCTCTAGATCAAGAGCGAGTTCGCTCTGGCGGTTGTCCAACGAAGCAGCCTCCCGGCGTTTGTCTTCCAATGCTTGTTTGGCAGTTGCGACACCGTGCTCGGTTTTGGGGAGCTGGTCCGACATGTTGCGCAAAACTTTCTCGAGAGATTCCTTCTGCTTTCGCAGAGCAGCCTCTTGAACATTCGTGCCGTCGTCGCCGGATGCCGCGGCAATCTGGCGTGCCAGGTCCTGGACTTCTTTCTGGGCGCTGTCGAGTTCCTCCTGGCAGTCGGCCATTGAGTTCTGTACGGTGTCAGCGTCTGAACGAACCGGTGTTCCTAATTACGTTGTTCGTCTCAGCCTCCTTCCTCGCAGCATTGACTGCGTCCTTTGCTTGCCTGAGCTGGAGCCTCAGGGGTTCCCTTTGCTTCATCGTGTCGTCGACTTCTCCTCTAACCACCTCTATCTTGCGCTCCGTATCTGCCCGCATTTCCTGCGCGTGAGAACCAATAACAGAATGTGGCGCACCTGCTTCTCGGTGATAGTCTCTATGATTTTGGCGAGCCTGGCTTCGTTTTGAGCGACATCGTGTTGGGCATTTTCATACTCCTATCCAGGTGTCAGCAGCTCGTCGGTCTAGCCCGCTGCAGCATACTGCTCACCTTTTCCTTGCCGGCAACGTAGGCCCAGGCGATTTGGCGTTGAAGGTGGTACTCCTCCTTCCTAAGCTCTGAGACCTTCTTGGCACCCTCCATCTGGCGTCTGAGACTCTTCTCCGCGTTCTCCAGGTCGGGGATCCCTCCCTCGGCGCCATTCACATCTGTTTCGATCTTCCTGACGTTCTCCTTAATTCGATCATACTGAACAGTAAGGGGAGCGAGGTCTGTGCCGTGCATGTAGAACTGCGTTGCTCAGCAGATGAACACGCAAGCAGCATTCGCAGATACACTCACATGATAGAGCTTTGCTTCATCTGCCGTTGCGAGGAACGTCTTCGCATTGTCTTGAGTAAGAATCGTAAGAGGCGAATCAATGTGCATTGCGAAGCGCTGGAGGATACCGTCCAATTCGTCACGTTTCTTAGAAACGATGGTGCCGTTTGAGTCCTTGAAAGTATACCCAGAAGCACCCGACGAGGAGATTTGACGCTCCACCGTGATGCTGTTGCCATAGACCTCGTGCTTGAAGGCACCTGCTCCGCGGTTGTCGATGACCACCTTGATGCTGGCCTTGCTGCAGATGTTAGAAGGCTGCAGCGCCATCGACTCACTCCTTGCCCTTCATGATGAGATCTTTGACGCCCTGGCCACGCCCGGTGACAGCAGCCTTGGCACCGAAGACGACGGCAATTCCAGTGAGGATGGCTGATTTGCCGCTACCGTTGGCGCCCACGAGGAAGTTGAGCTTGGGCGCAAAGGTAACGCTGGTGTTGTGGTGGGACATGAAGTTGACAAGATGAATGGACCTTAGAGTTCCCGATGTGTCGGGAGGTTGCTATGATGATGTGAGTAAACGATCAGGCGCATGCATCGGGGGAAGGCCTCAAACACTCACTCCCTGTCCGGCCTTGCGCTCCTTCTTGCGCAGCTGGCGGGAACGTTGGAACGCTTCGCGGAACTCTTGGTCGTCCATGTCCGAGTCAGTATCATCCTCTGACATGTCCTCATCCTCCGGCTCGTCAGCATCTTGAGGCGCTGGTGCGGAATGGCGAGGAGGACGCTCCATCCTTTCGCGCTTGACGCGCTTGACCTGCCCGTCCGTCAGCCAAAGCAGAGTCATAGCGCGGGGAGCTGCTCTCACCACCTCTGCACGGCCATCTGACTCGCTGCCGCTGTCTTCTGGAGAGTTTAATGGTCGTTTTGCAGGTGACCTCGCCATTTTGGTGGGTGTTGAGTTATGAAGAACACTTGGGTGTGTCCACTTGGTCGGTTGATTGTTGTTGTTGCAGCAGCAGCCGCACGCGTGACGAAGAAGACGCGTTTTGCCTCCGCTGATACTACAAGGGGGTTGGTTACGTAACACATCTTCACGCGCCCACCGCTTGGACCTTCACCTGCTCTTCCTCTTGGAACACAACGGTGATTACATTCACAAGAACGCAGACGCATCTACACTAAAGGTCTAAGCACGGCGAGCAACAAGCTTGTCCACCTGCGCGTTGACTCCCTCCTCCCACTCGTACCACATAATGGAGCCCATCCAGGTATCACGCTGCTCCCTGTCGGCGTTGGCGACACCAGGCCTGCCAGCTGGAAACCAACGTCAGCATGGGACATTGGAGGAGCAACAGAGCCACATAGTACTCACGACGAACACCCTTCTTGCCCTTGGGGAGGACGACAAAGGCGCGGACAATGCCCTCAAACTTGAAGCCCAATCGGAGAGCGGCCGCCTGCGACTTCTGGTTGAGGGAGTTGGCCTTCCACTGGAGACGGCGGAAGCCAAGGCCACCCTGTTCGGGGCTGTCGAGAGAGTGGTGCATCATGAGGCCAGACGTGTGCGTCAAGACATGAGTACGCTAGTGCGTGGTTAGTAAGACGTTGAGCCTCCACGCCTCGTGCACGCTGCAACTCACCTGGAACGGGCCGAGGATAATGATCCAGCCGATCTCAATGATCATGGTTGCCGGGTCGGCCTCCATGAGCGAGGCAGTGCCTGCAAACTGGTACTCCTCGACTGGCGCATCGAGACGATCCAATGGGGCCGAGTAGATGGCGTAGTGAAGGTGGGTCTGTGCGCGTTAGTCGCAGCCAAACAATGGTCGACTAAGGCCCGCGGGCGGGCAGTGAAGCACGATCTTGCGTCCACCGACCGCCGGCCGACACATACCTTGTCGCGGCGACAGACTGTTTCAATCCAGTCGCACACGTCGTCGAGGGTGGACCACTCGCGTGTCACTCCGAGCCATGTCAGCAGCTCGGGGTTGGCGAGAACTCCGTCGAGGAGGGGCTGGGCGTGGAGGGAGGGCTGGATTGGGGTCAGCTTGGTCGTCACACGCAACACACGATCAATGGACGGAGCTCCACGCGGTCCGAGCGCAGCTCAGTGACTGGGAGAACAAAGTTGAGGTCGTACTCCTCGACCGGCGTGTGGAGATGGCACTCGAACGGCGGGGGTGCCACGGGCTCGCTCTTATAGTCGTTCTTGTAAGCCGGCATGGTGGGCGGAGGTGGACAAGGGTCGGAGGAGGCGAGTTGAGTGGAAGCGCGTCTGGTGGTCGCAATCGTCGTTTGCCGTTGTCACCGCCGACAATGTGCTCTATATGATGAGTTTTTGCTCCTTGCAAGACTTTAGAGGGAATGGCAATGATAGAACGAGGCGTTTGACGGGTTGCAATGAGTGACTGCACAGTTTTGTATGGGTGTTCGGTTCGATCGGCTTTGCCCGCGGCAATCGGACCTCCACAACACTTTGAATTGCAATTACACTGCTGAAATGTAAAAAGCAACGCACACGAGCCAGCACCAGATAACAGCAAAACAACAGCCATGCGAATGCATTGACTCGATGACTACAAGCTACAAGCGATGGAGCGGACTGGCGGACGAGCACGTACATATTACTGCAGCAGACAGCAACGTGCATTGACCGCCGCTGGATAAACTTGGAGCACATCGCTCGACTCATCTCGGCAGTTGAACGAGATACCCCACCACCTCCACTTTTGGTCCTGGTCCCCATCGCAATGCCGAGCCGCGGGCTACCAAGCGACGCAGCCTTGTTCGCCACTGACATCTCGCACTCGCTCCATTCTCGGTATGACATCGCCTGCGCGATGTCCGGCGCCGGTCAAACGCCCTCCGGCACCGGCGGAATGAGGTCAGCGACCATCATCAGCGGTCACCGAGGTCTCACCGCCGCCGACTACGGCCGGCCGGACCAAACATGAGCGCCGGGAACGTTTTCCCATACTCTTCTCCTCAAAGTCGCCGGCTCATCGGCCTCCCGCAATGTCACACCGGTGTCCGCCACGCACCGCCAGGCTCCACTGTGGAGTGCTTGCGCGCCGCACCGTCTCGGCGGGCGCGTCGGGCCGGTTCTACTCCGATGAGAGCAACATGTCTGTGTGGTGGCGCTTGGACAGCGATGCCGCGGCAAAAGCGCCGAGGAGAGTCGTGATCGCCAAACGCGCTCGTTTACTTTGCCAAATCGTCCTGGCTTGGCCCATGCGCGATGGGTTCAAAAGCATGACTGCTGGGATGCAGTACATGACGGGGTCCGACTGGTGCCGAAAGTGCATGTTGGGAGGAGGCTGACCCAGCGCCGTGCACGCCACTAGGTGCAAACCTTCATTGACCATCACCTACAGCGCGCTCACCCTTTGAGGCAGTGCAGCAAACGCAGAATCGCTTCTTGCGCTACAGTCCCGGAATGTGAAACACTATGCATACTGCGTTGGGGTTATTGTACGTATGCTTGCTGGTGGACAGGAAAGAGTGGTATTACATAATTGGCGAGACCTCGGTTCCTATGGCATGGGAGTGGCTTCACTGGAGTCACCGCCATGCTGCCCGCCTCGCCTCACGGCATAGTGAGCTTTCTGGGAGTGCCTCTTGTTGATGCATGAGGGCTGCTCGCGGCAGCCTAGAGTAGGGCTCGAGGGGGAGGCCATTCCCCACTCGGCACACCAGCCGAGGTCCGTCCTGCTCAGAAGTCGCGGTCAGTGGCTTGGTCCTCTCACTATTGTCTGAGTGTTTGGGCTTGCTGCGAAACCCGATTTCAGAGCCCCCACCAGTACCGTCTTCCTCGAAACGCGTTTGACCCTATCACCCATGAGGTCTCGGATCAGAGTTGTTGGCACCGCACCCGAGCAAGCGATAGAGAGGGACTCCCGTTTCTGGCGGAAAAAGCAACAGCATGGTTCCTACGGCGCTTCCAAACGTTTCGGGCGTCCTGACAACGCGTCTTTAACTTGCTGGTGCTACTTTCTCCACTCTACTCAATCCCCTAGCACCGTTCCAGCTTTTTTTGAGCTCTCGTGCAGTGAGAACTGGCCTCAGACCTGCCTCAGGCCTAGTGCTGGATTCGCCCTTGACAACAAACCCAGTCAGCCTGCGGTCACGCACTCCTTGCCGTGCGTGGGCGCCTCCCGCTTCGTGCTCGGCAGGCTCTCGTCTCGTAGCTTGGCGAAAGGGAGCAGAAACCTCTTCATGGTGACCACGCCGGGAGGATGCCGGGCGAGAGCTCTGAAGCTATCCTCCCTCACGTATCAAAAGGCAGGAGTCGTATGCAGTTGAGTTGCTTCGGGTAGCCCCTTGAGGCCCATAGCCGCTGTGAAGACAAGAAAGCTGAGGCGGGGTGAGACGGCCACAACCCAACCTTGGTACCTTGACGCGGAATAGCAGCCGACGCGCTCGGTTGGAAGCGGTCGCCGTAGCATCTCAACAAACACAACCTCTTCATGAGCCACGAGCATCGTGTTACCCAAGAGTCTTGGAATCAAGGTACAACAGTGAAGCGGTTGTTGCCCAGCAGCCAGCCTGATCACGGCATCATTCCCGTGCGGCGCGGGGCGGAGGTCTGGGGGAGAGGATTGGTCGTGAGGCGCCTGCATCGACGGCGACAACATAGGCCAAACTGTGTCTATGAGGGCATCCTTTCCACGGGTTCAGCCGACTAGACGTGAAGAAGCTTGACATGCAGCATGCAGCAGTCAGGGTGCCTTTCCGTACAAAGAGGGGCTGTCACCAGCAGCAGCATCCGGTCGATCAGAATCAAGGAACGAAAGTGGCACGTGAGCCTTGGACGTAGGCACATTCAGACGTAAAGAGCATGCAGAGCAGACCTTGAAGATACCGGGTGTCCGGTGGCCAACACATACCTATGCAGATCACACACCTCGATCCCGATACCAACACGGGTACAGCCCGTAGCCATGCACAATGAACTTCAAACTTCGCGGGAGACGTTTGTTGTGAACAGTGCCCCAGTCGAGCAGATCATCCGAGTGCCGTCTGCGACACGGCCAACTTCGGGACGGGGGTACCCTTTCAGAACACCCCACACTCTGCGTCTGGGTTTGAACCTAAATTACGTTACTCGCCCGTGTGCAATGGACCGGGTAGGGTCAACCGCAACTTTGTTTGCCTGCAGGCTGTGGCGTTAGGGGCCAGTCACCCCGGAGTCACCCCGGCCGTCAGAAGACACATCCGCGCCTCGCGGCGAAAGTATCGCAGCTCGTGCGGCTGTGTTTACATCTTCCCGGGTGCGTGATTCGGATTCTTGCGTGCAGTGGCTGTGAGAACCGCGGCGCACAGGTCTCGCTCGGGGCGGCTCTGACCGCTGTTCTGGCCGCGCGGGGCGTGCAGCCAGAAAAAGAACGCTGCAACGGCCTTTACTTTACAATCGCCGGTACATAAGGAGCACGCGTTTTACTCACCGTGTGTTGCCTGCCCATCCCGAGTCCGGCTCATCCTTATCCTGTCTCGAGCAGAACACTTCCTGTCTCGAGCAGAACACTTCCTGTCTCGAACAGACACTTCAACATGGCCGACAGCGAAGACTTGATCGCCCAGATTCGTGAGGGGACCATCGGAGACGACCACGCCACCTGGGGGCCGTTTGGGCCCCGCCGCATCACATACGCAGATACGGCGGCGTCGGGGCGCGCCGTGGCCCTTATCGAGAACTTTATTCGCGCCGAAGTCCTTCCGCACTACGCCAACACGCACAGCGAGGCGTCGGGCACGGCGCGCCAGACGTCAACCTTCCGTGAAGACGCGCGCGCCATCGTCGCGCGCGAGGTCGCCGCCGGGCCAGACGCCAGCGTCATCTTCTGCGGCTCGGGCACGACGGCCGCCATCGCAAAGGTCATCGGGTTGCTCGGGCTCCGCGTCCCTGACCGCGCCACAGCCTCGCTGCCAGCACAGCAGCGTCCGGTCGTCTTCATCGGGCCGTACGAACACCACTCGAACGACCTTGCGTGGCGCGAGACGATCGCTGATGTCGTTGTCATCCCCGAGGACAGGAAGGGCGGTGTTGATCTCGGCGTCCTGAAGAACCGCCTTGAGGAGTACAAACACCGCCCGCTGCGCATCGGCTCTTTCTCCGCCGCGTCCAACGTGACGGGTATCCTTACCGACGTGGAGGCGGTCACGTCTCTGCTGAAACGACACGGGGCGCTGAGCATGTTCGACTTTGCGGGCTCGGGATCGCACGTCCGCATCACCCTTGGTGACGCTGACGCGCTGTTCATCTCGCCGCACAAGTTTGTCGGCGGTGTCGGCACGTCTGGCATCCTAGTGGCACGCAACTCGCTGCTTCGGAACAGGGTGCCTGTCGTCGCTGGTGGCGGCACGGTCCTGTTCGTCTCGGATCAACACCGCGACTACACTCACCACGCCACCGAAAAGGAGGAGGGCGGCACACCGGGCATCGTCGAGAACATCCGGACCGGCCTCGTGTTCCAGCTCAAGGCAGCGGTAGGCTACGACGTGATCCTCAAGCGCGAGGAAGACTTCCTGGAGCGTGCGCTCGCCGCGTGGCGGCGCAACCCGCGCATCGAGATCCTCGGCCACCCAGCAGCCAAGCGCACGTCGATCGTCTCGTTCCTCGTCATCTCGCCACACACGCACCGGGGCAAGAAGCAGTACCTGCACCACAACTTTGTCGTCGCGCTCCTGAACGACCTGTTCGGCATCCAGGCACGCGGCGGCTGCTCCTGCGCCGGGCCGTACGGGCACCGTCTGCTCAACGTCGACCAGGCGCGCAGCGAGCGGTTCCGCCGCGCCGTAGTGGGCGACGGGCTGAACGGTATCAAGCCCGGCTGGACGCGTGTGTCGTTTTCGTACACGTTCTCGGCGCGTGTGTTCGAGTACATCGTCGCGGCTGTCGACATGGTCGCCACGCACGGCTGGCGCCTGCTCCCGCAGTACAATTTCGACCCCAAGTCCGGACTGTGGACGCACCGTGCGCCGGCGCGTGCGCCGCTCAGCCTCAACAGCATACGGTACGACGCCGGGCGCATGGTTTACGAGTCGCGCGCGCACGTCCTCCCCGAGTCCGAGCTCGACCGCCACGTCGCCGACGCGGTCTCGATCCTTGGCGCCGCGCGCCCCAGCCCGCCTGATAGCCCCGGCGCCACCCCGGCGGCCACGTCCCCGCTGTTCGAGGAGCTGCGCTGGTTCGACCTCCCGGCCGAGTGCCTCCTCGCCAAGACGGCCGCCGGCGCGTGGCCCGCCGGCGGGCTCCCGACGCCGCCGAGCTCGCCGCACCCGCATGAGGCTGATGCCTCTGAACTCGGCCAGAGTGGTGGTACACCGAATGCCGCGGCCGCGAGTCGGCAGGGTAGCGGCCGCAGGTCCTCCCGGCCTTTCTTCCTAACGAGGAAAAAGAGTTTCTCGTCGAGGGCGAGGAACAAAGAGCCAGGGGCGGACGTCACTGCGACAGACAAGCTGCCAGGCTGGAGCTCGGAGCGCCCTCCCCAGAACATGATGGCAAACATCCGCAAGTTTGTAAATGGCTCTAGATGAGTAGGGCACTGCGGGCCATTGTACATTTTCTTTGTAAGTGCCACACTGAGGCGGTTGTCGGTTAGATAGCATGCAAGACATGCCATGTGAGAAAGCGACTGACGCGGATCCCGCACAATCACAACTGGCACATCCCATTGCTCAGTTGATGCCATACATGTGCTGGGGATGCTAGACAATAAGGTGCGACGACGAAACGGGTAGGCAGGTGAAGGTAAGAACTAGGGTACAAGCAGGAAAGCACAACTACGACTGGGGCAATGTTGCTGTCGCTATGATGCCCGTGAGCTAGCGCTGGAGCGCTTCTTCTCGTACTTCTTGATCCACGGGTGCTGCAGCACTTCGGCAAGAGGCAGGCGGTCGTCTGGGTTGTAGCGGAGGAGCTGTGATGGGCGTGGCGTGAGCAAAAACCAACGGCAGGACGGCCATCGCACTCACCCGTGTAATGAGGTCCTTGGCCTCGGGGGACACCGAGTCAGGGACGTGCAGGTCGACGTTTCTGATGCGTCTGTACGTGGCGCTGTGGCCAGCCAGGTCCTCAAAGGGCGGGCCACCGACGATGAACTCGTAGCAGAGGACGCCGAGGGCCCATAAGTCGACCTTGGACGTGTGCTCCTTGCCCTCGACCATCTCTGGCGGGAGGTAGTCGAGCGTTCCGCAGAGGGTATGCCGTCTGTCGCTGGGCGCGTGCACGCTCCAGCCAAAGTCGCCAATCTTGAGCTCGCCCTTGAGACCTGGCGGGTTAGTAAACGCACCACAGCTGGTACCCACCGATGAGCAGGTTCTCTGGCTTGATGTCTCGGTGGATGACGTGCTTCTTATGCAGGTACGACAGCGCGTCAGCCATCTGGGCAATGTATCTGCTGCTGCGCTTCTCGTCAAATTTGCCGAGCTTCGACAGCTGCTTGTACAGCTCGCCCTCGGCGGCAAACTCGAGGACGAGGAAGATGCGCTTCGAGTCGTGGAAGTAGCCGTAGAGTCGGAGGATGTTTGGGTGGCGGAGGTTCTGCTGAATCTCAATCTCGCGGCGCACCTGCTTCTCGACCTTGCCAGCGACAATCTCCTGCTTGTGGAGACACTTGAGCGCGACAATGAAGTGAGGCGGGGCCTTTGTGCGCGCGAGGTAGACTCTGCCGAACTTGCCCTTGCCGAGCGGGCGGCCGATCTGGAAGTTTGGCAAAGCGAGGGACACGGAGCTGGCGAGCGAGTCAGCCATCGGCCACCATCACCAGCGAGCGTGACCAGGCATTGTCCATCCTGTGGACCCCAGCCCGACTTACCCGTTCGCCGAACCGCTGTCCAGCTCGAGGATCTTGGCCGACTCGCCAGTGACGGCCTCCTTGCCCGCCTCGTCGGCCTCGAGCCCGCCGTCGTACTTGCCGATGCCGCGCTGTCCGGCGCCCGCCGACGCCGAAACGGGCGCATGCGACGCAGGCTGCGCGATGGCGCTCGCACCGGCGCGGTTGGCCGACGCGTGCGCGGGCCCGTGGATGCCGTGCGCGGTGTGGACGGCCTTCTTGCTGTGCCCCTCGGGGCTCTTGGCGCCCTTGGGCGTCGCGGCCGCCGGCGCCTTCTCCTTGGACACGTTAACGCCCGCGAGCGAGAGCAGCGCCTGTCTCTGCGCCTCGGCGTGGTGGCTCGCCAGGCCGGAGTTGGGCGGCCGCACGAGCCCGGGGTTCATGTACTTCTTCATCAGGGGCGGGAGGCGGCTCGGGCTCGCGTCGCCTGCGGCCGGTCGGGCGGGGTTGCGCGGCGGCGGCGGGGCTAGGCTGCTCCCGCCGCCGATGGAAAGCCCCGACATGAGGTTGGGGAGCTGCTGCGACATGGTGGTGCGTGTTTTGGGTGGAGAGAGGATGCTGACGGAGATGGCCAATGTTTGGCTACGACGGGAAAGCAGTCGCGCTTGGATGATGGCGGGAGTAAATGCCACGTGGGGGATTTGCTGGGGCGAGTGGCGGTATGCGACTTGGTGTTGTCGGAGGGGGCTTACATTTTCTGCTTTATCCTCACCGGGGCTCGCGCGCTCGCATGCATCTGGATGTGATTGAGAGGGGCGTGTAATTGCAGCGGAAAGCTGTACGCCGACCACGGCTGAGCCTAACTAAGCAGGCACAAGATCGAGTACTGTCCTACGACCACCCAGCCTCTCTCCCGATCATGATAATTGTGGCGCTTCATACCAACGCGCTCGCGGGAATGCATGAACAGGCTATTAGTGTAGGTATCTATAGAATAGCATGATCCACCGTTCTGGGTATTATTCGTTAACGGTCGTTTTGAGTCTTGTAACTTTTCGTATGTGATGCCAAAAGATAGGCCAGGTGATAGAAGGAGTGTGTGGTTACGGCTCGGCCTCCGACGACTTGCCCGCAGCAGTGCGGGCCAGAGACGAGAGGTCGGACTTGCCGTCTTTGATAGTGACGGCGACATCTGCGGCAGCGGAAGCGGCGGCGCCAGGGACAAAGGAGGGGGCTGAGGCCTTGGGGACGAAAGTAGGGGCCGAGGCGGAGGGGGCGAATGCTGGTGCTGAGACAGAGGGGACGAAGGTCGCAGCCGAGGCACTTAGCGACTCGACTGATGGTGCCGCAGGAAGCCCAGAGCTGACGCTCTCATTCTCAAGCTGGTCAACAAACGCGCTCAGGCGCATGGGCAGCGCAGTGGAAACTGGTGTGCCAGTGCGGGGAAGTGCAACCTCAGAAAGAGCGGGGGTATCGGGCGCCGTGGCGTACTCGGTGGCGCTGTCATAGTCGGTCGCAAGGAATTCTGTTTCGTTGGCACGACCGATGCTTCTGGAGGCCACGATGGCGGCAGGGTCATGCTCGCCAAGGTCAACAGAGTGGGACGGCAGAGTTTCACCGGCAATCTGGGCGAGGTCGGGAGAGGTGCCGAACGTGCGCGGACGGGGCAGGGCTGACCCTCCGACGCGCTCAGTGCCCGTCGCGAGCGCTGCGGCAACGGACGGGCTGTCAAGTGCAGAGATTGCCGCGCCGTCGGCAGCGACGGCGTCAATCTCGGGTGCAGTCGTGGGGGGTTCCACTCCTGCCCCCGTGGCAGTAGGGGTGGGAGGGACCTCGGCAATGATCAACTCGGAGGGGGCCTCGACTGGCTCTTCGACAGACTTGGAAACGGCAGGCTCAGACTGTGACGCAGCAACAGCGGCGGCCGGAACACCAACAGCAGCGGCTGTGGCGGCAGCAAGGGCGACGGGCGAAAGCTCAGTCTTCGAGGCTGATGGCTCCATAGTCGCAGCCTTGGAGTCCACGGCGGCGGAAGTCTCGACAGCCGCCTCCGGCTGGACTGGGGCCTCGACCTCTGCCAAAGCTGGGTTGGGCTTGATCACGGCCTGTACAGCCTCTGAGCGGGGACCACGGTACTTGAAGTGAGTCGGGTGGAAAGTTGGCGCCTCATCCTCAACCGGAGCAAGGGCTTGGGCGGGGATGGACGCCTCAGAAGCCTCGGTCGCAGCAACAGTGGCCTTCTCCGCCGCAACAGGGGGAATCTTCTCAGACTCCAGAGGGCTGGCGAGAATGTCCGACGACGACTTTGCGGTGAGGGGAGGGTCGGCGGCGGCATCATCATCGAAGGTTGCCTTGGTAGGCGATGCAAGCCACTGGGCCTCGGTGACAACGCTAGAGCGGCGGCGCTCGCTGGCGGGAGTGGCGCTAGAGCGCCGGCGCTCAAGCTCGACTTCCTTGACGGGAGTAGCAGGCGCAGGCGCAATCGGGGCGTCAACGGGCGTGACGGCTGCAAGAGGCGCGACATCCTCGGCCTCCTCCTCGTCGCTCTTGTCGGTAATGACGGCGGCGGCGACAGCCGCGACAGACGCGCCGGCGACACCGGCCGCAGCAGCAGCCTTTGCAGCCTTTGCAGCCTTCTTCTTGGCCTTGGCCTTCTTGTTCTTAGCCGCCTTGCTGGACAGGCCAGACGCAGAGTCCTCCGCAGGCCCCTCGGTGGCGGTGGGTGCTTCAGCAGGCTGGGGTTTGGGGGTGGCAGGGACAACGGCCTCCTGTGCAACAGAAGGGGCAGCGGCGGCCTCGGGGGCCGCAACCTCCTTCTCTGCGAGCTTGACGATCTCGGGCTCGGGAGCGACAGGCGTGGGGACGGCCGCGGCCTCGGGAGCGGGGGGTGCAAGAGCAACACGCTCTACTGGGATCGGCTCCTCAGAGACGGGCTCTGAAACGATATCCTCCGATCCAACAGCAGGGGCCGTGACGGGCTCCGCGTTAGGCTCCGTGGCGGCCTTAGCGATCGTCTCGGGGACCACCTCGGTGGCAGCCTCCGTAGTGGTTGGCGCAGGAACATCGACCTCTGGAACGACGGGTTCCACAGCAGCGATCGGGGTCGGAGCAGCCTCCGACGAAGGCTCAGCGACGATAGGCTTGGAGGGTACAGTTTCCGGAACGACTGGCTCGACGATGGCAAGTTCAGGCGCAGCCTCGACAGAGCGCTGAGCAATGGACTCGGTGGTGGGCTCGGTGGGGGGTTCAGTGGCGGGCTCAGCGACGGGCTCAGCGACGGGCTCAGCGACGGGCTCAGCGACGGGCTCAGCGACGGGCTCAGCGACGGGCTCAGCGATGGGCTCAGCGACGGGCTCAGCGACGAGCTCGGCAGAAGCCTCAGCAACGGGCTGGACCTCAGCCTGAGCGGAAGGCTCGGCCTCAGCGACAGGCTTTGCCTCAGCCTCAGCAACAGGCTTTGCCTCAGCCTCAGCAACAGGCTTAGCCTCAGCCTCAGCGACAAGCTCGGCGGCCGCGACGGGCTCAGGTGCAGGCTCGACAATCGTCGGCACCTCGACAGGCGCATCCGACGTCTTGGCGCCCTTGTCAGCGACCACGGCGGCAGTGACGGCGGCGGCCCCAGCAGTGGCAATACCAGCGACACCTGCCGCGGCGGCCGCGGAGGGCTTCTTCGACTTCTTGCCGAAGAGGCCAGTCTTGGCGGCGGGCTCCTCCGGCTTAGCGGGCGAGGGCTTAGTGGGGGAGCCGAAGGACGACTTGCGCAGCTTGGGGGCGACAGGGGCCTTCTCCTCCGCAGCCTTGCTGGCCGCCTCGAACTTGGCGCTCGTCTTGCGCACCACGCCAGGAAGGAGGGCGCGCAGACCGCCGCCCTTCTTGGCCTTGGAGGGAGACTCATCCGCAGCAGGCTGCGACGTCGTCTTGGACTTGTCGGGGGTGACGCGGCTCGAGATAGCAGCACCGGCACCAGCCGCAGCAGCGAGCGAGGCGACGCTGGCAGCGACCTTGCCGGCCTTGGGAGAGTCGCGGGCGGGGGACCTGGGCGGAGTAACGGGGAGAGCCTTGGGGGCCTGAGGGGGTGTGGAGGGGACCTCGACAGATGTGGCGGGCACTGGCTCGGCGGCGGCCTTCTCAGTTACAAGAGGCTCGACGGCAGCAGGGGCGACAGTGGGCTCAGCAACGCGCTCCGTAGCCTTCGAGACAGGCTCCTCTGTGATGTCGACGACGGGGATGGCCTCGGTCGCAGAGGCTGGGGTAAGGTCAACGGGCTCAGCCGCGACAGCCGCGACAGCAGGAACCTCGACAGCAGGGGTCTCCGCCTCTGTAGGCTTGGTGACAGTCTCAACGGCGGGAGTCTCGACGTCGACAGCCTTGACCACTGGAGCCTCAACGACAGGGGCCTCGACAATTGGGGCTTCGATAGTCGGTGCCTCAACCGCAGGGGCCTCAGTGGTAGGAGCCTCGATGGCGGAGGTCTCGACGACAGAAGGCGTCGACGGCTCAGCAGGGGGAGGTTCGACTAGGGAGGCAGGTTTAACGCGTTGCGCAGCGATGGCAGCGGCCGAAACGGTGGCGGCAGCGGCAACAGTAGCTGCACCAGCAGCAGCGACGGGGACTGCGGCGGGCTCAGCAGCAGAGACGGCGGCGGGAGCCTCCACGGCGTCTTCCTTGACAGGGGCGACGGGCTGAGGCTCCTTAGCCTCGGCCACAGGGACTGCGACGGCCTCCGACTCTGCCTGGGCGTTGCGCTGTGCCGGCGAGGCCAGGAGCGCCTCGGGCACGCTCTTCGATGCCTTGCTTGGCGTCGTGGGGAAGGCGGGCGAGTCAGGAACGCGCGGCGAGCCGCCGAGGCGGGGGCTGTCGCCGATAGCCGCTATGAGCGACGGAGTGGCCAGGGGCGAGGACGAGGGAGAGTCAACCTTGGGCTTGGCGGACGGGGACTTGTCGACAACCTTGGCGAGCGCCGAGGTCGCCGCGTCAATCTCAGGGAGGGAGCCGGCAATGGAGGCCGTGTCAAAGTCCTTGGACGGCGTGGGCGAGTGCTGTGCCGCGGCGATACCGGCAAGACCGGCGACAGCACCGGCCCCCAGAACGCCAGCGGCGAGGCTGGTCTGAGCGACGTTGACGCGCGAAGCCGTGGGGCTCGCGTGGCGCGACTCGCTCGGTGTCGGCGTGTGCTTGTCAATGACGACGACCTCGGGCGCGTGGGTCGCGGCCCAGTGGCGCCAGAGCTTGTCGTCCAGCTCGGCCCACTTGGGGAGCGAGCTGAGGGGCTTGAGGTCCGTGTCGATGATCTTGACGGCCGACTTGTCCGGAACGAGCACGTAGCTGCCCGTGCCCGTAGGGTTGAGGACCGAGCGCACAATGATTGACGAGTCCTTGAAGATTGCCGAGAGACCGAATGCAATCTCGCGCTGACGTAGAGTCCACTTTGTGGAATCGGTCGGGTTCGCGCTGTAGAGGGCGACAAACTCTTCCAGCTCGGCAGGCGTGGGCTCCTTCACGTCGGCAAAGAGCGTCTTGCCGGGGTTGGCAGCGGCGTAGTCGGCCGCAAGGGTCGAAATGTCTCCGGCCTGGAGGGTCTGCTGAAGCTTCTTGAGCTGCTGAAGGACACCCGAGGACTCGAGCAGCGGCGCGATCAGCTTGAAGGTACCAGTGCCCAGGGGCTCCTTCCCAGATCCGGAGGAAGGGATAAGATGGGCGTCGCGAGGAGGAATCCGGTTGCCGTCGACAAACACGCGAAGGTTGTTCTTCTCGCCGTCAGACTCCTGCCACTGTTTCCACAACCCGTTGAGGGCGCGCTGGACACGGTCGCTCTCGTCCGAGTACAGGTCGAGGGGGCAGTACCTGCCATGCTCGATGGTAGCGCCGCGGTAGTTCTCGTGGAGGCAGAAGCGGCAGTTGCGAGACTTGATCTCGACCGACTCGACCGGGGTGATGTCATTCGCCAAGGGAAGGAATCCCCACTTTGGCTTGATCTCGAGGACGAGCGTCTTGGCACTGTTCTCGGCAGCCGAGAGGTTGGTCATGATCTCAGGCGGGCGCGACGTGTCGATGCTGTTAGCGAGGGTGCCAGAGTCGCGCTTGCGCTGATCCGGGCGCAGGTGCTCTGCCACACCCGTGAGCTCCTGAACCCACTCCTTGCTGACATTGACCTTTGTGCTTCTCGCGAGGAGCGAGGACGAGATGAGCGTCGGCAGCAGGTCGTCGTTCCACGTCTTGCGGAGCTCGGTGCTGGGCGCGTCGGCCGCTGGCGTCTTGGCGATGCGCAAGGCGCTGCCTTGGAGCGAGGGGACCAATCCCTTGTAGACGAAGACGGCGTGAGCACCGCCCTCCGCAAGGTACTTCCAGTCGCTGACAGGGGTCTGAGCGACCGTGAGCCTGGCCTCCTTCTTGGCCTGGTCGTCGAGCTTGTTGTCGTCGGCCGAGACCATGACAATCTCTCCCATCTCACCGACAGTGTACTCGGTGGGGGTGTCGGACGCGGCGGTGGACACGCGCTTGGGCATGTTGCGCGCCGCCCTTTCGGTCACAGGGTCGAGCGAGTTGGACTTGACGACGGTGCTTCTGGAAGGGGCCGTAGAACCAAGGAACGACATGCGCGAACCTGGGCGCCCGCCACCGCTGTAGAGGCTTGATCGACGGAAGGAGTTGGCAAAGTCCTTGAGGCCAAAGGTGCTGAAGCGCGAGACTGTGCTGTCGCCGCTTGGAGAGGCTGCGCGGCGCTCAAGACGGGATTCAGCCGCAAAGTCGGGCAACGGCTCGTCGATCGAAGGAGGGCGCTTGATGACGCGCTTCTGGACCGTGACGAGGAGATACTCGACAGGGTTCTCCTCATCTTCCGACGGAATTGGCTTGTTGAGCTTGAGAAGGGCGAAGCGGGGCCATGATGCCGAGGCGACAGGGTCGAGTTGTCCGTCCTCGACAAAGTGGATAAAGGCGTCGTCGATCGCGACTACGGCCTCGGAAGAGATGACAAAGGAGGTGGTGGGCTTCTGGTCGCGAACAACCACCTTGCGCTGGGGCGCGAGCAGCTTGGGCGACGGCTGGCGGACGGGCGTGATCGGCTGAGTCAGGTTGAGGTTGAGCTTGGACGAGTTGTCACCAAAGCCGAGCTTCTCAAAGTCGGACCAGGCCTCGGGGCGAGCGGGGCTCGTGGGGCTGAGGTTGGCCGCGGATGACTGGCGGAGCAGAGCGTGCTCCTTGCCAGTGGGCGTTCTGGGGCTCTCTGCAATGGCAGTGAGGCCCGAGTCGGTGTTGCCCTTGCCGTTGACCTCGAGCCGGGGGATGTCGCCGTACGACTGGGAGCGCCTGCGGTTCTCAAACACGCGGTCGCTGTCACCTGCGAGGGGGTGGTAGTGCTGCTCGTCGGGAATGCGCGTCGGAGTCGTGGGAGGAGTCGTAGAGTTGAGTCCCTTGCTCTGGGCCGACTCGGCGAGGAAGGCCAGCGAGCTGGGGGCCAGCAAGTCGTCCAGCTCAACAACTCCACTATCGGCCTTCTTGCGGAGCTCGAGCCATTGCGGGGCCTCTGCATCCCCGTCCAGCTGCGCGATGAGCGCGTCGTTGAGGGCCTTCTCGGGGTCGGTACCGCGTGGCAGGGCCGAATCGGTGCCAAGGGCGACGTGAAGGACGTTGCGCGGGAACGTGGAGGCAGGAGGCAGCGGGAGGTGCTCCGAGGACGCCGACGACTCGCCAAAGGGGTATGCGAGGATGAGCTGGATCAGTCTGCGCGGCATCTTCTGCTGGGTCGACTGCCAGCGAATGTGAGCGTAGAAGAGGTGCTCTGTCCTTTGCCCAGCGAGCTTGTAAGCGTCGTAGAGCTCGTTCCAGCCTGTAGCGCCGCTGGGGACGGCGCCAAGCAGCCACCAGCCAAAGAGGTGGCACAGTCTGCCAGCGCTCATGGCGTTTGTCTCGGCATGGAGCGCAATCGCGTTGCACACCTCGAAGACGGCGTTGAGCAGCCCGGCGACTTCGGTGGACAGCAGGGGAATGAGCATCGAAGCGTACGCGCTTCTCGGGTACGACGCGGCGTGCTCCTGCTGAACGAAGCGGACATAGACGCTGGGATCAATGATCGGCCTGGCGCCGACGTCGAGGCGGCGGAGGATGGTCTTGAGCACTTCGGCCAGGTCGACGGGGTTGGGCGTGTCCTTTGCGACCTGGACCAGGCGCTCCTTCCAGACCGAGTCGGCGTCGGCACCAGTGACATCGGGGTACGTGCTCGTCAAGCTCTGGACCTTGTCGGCGAGGTGTGGCCTACGGGCGAGCACAAAGAGGGCGACGAGCTGGCGTTGCCTGTCGCGGTCTGCCTCGAGCCGGCGTGGCAGCATGATGCCGACGGTTTCCGCGCCTGCGATGTGGTGTCAGTTCAGCCTGCCATGCATCATGTGCTCCGCGCGGGCGAGGTGCTCGCCGGCATCGCTGCCTGCCCGCACGCATAGCGCATAGGCCCCCCTCTCTGCCTCCCTCCCAACCATTCAGCCGCCGCCCTGCCGCCGCCGGCGCTGGCAGGCGGGACGGGCCTGACGCCACCGAACGCACAAGACGCACCTCGTTCCGTCAGTTCAGGGCCGAGCCACTGCCAGGCTGCAGCCAGGTCGGCCGGGGTATATCTCTGGGCATCGAGCGCTCTGCGCTCGTCGTGCGAGAGCGTCGGGGTGCGGCCCACGCCGTCGAGGCCGAGGCTGATGCCGCTGCCGAGCTGGTTGTCCGACTGGGCCTCGAACGGCAGGTCGACCACGAGCCGCGGTGGCGTCGTGTCAGAGCCGGGAAGGATGGAGGCCCGCTTGTGTTTGCTGTTTGCAGCGCCGCCGCCGCTTCCGCTCCGCGGGGGGAGGTCGGCGCTCGCGCGGCGGGCGGCATCGCCGCGGGCCGTGCTGGCCGATGGGCCGGGTTGCCGGAGCGACTTGAAGCGCTGGGGCGGGCGTGACGCTGGTGCTGCGGCCTTTCTCGGCGATGTCGGGGAGATGGGGCGGCGGGTGTCGTCTTTTGGCGATGACGAGGGGGGTGATGGTGATGAGGCCGTGGTCGTCTTTGGGCGCTTCTTTGTGAAGAAGGAGAGGATGGAGACCATGGTGGCGGTGGGTGGGTGGGGGGGTGCCCCGTGGTTGTGATAAAGGAGTGTGGGTGTGTGTGTGTGTGGTTGTGGGTGGTGGTGGTGGTGGTGATTATGATGTGATGTGTAGTGGGATGGATGGGAGGATGTGTCGTGGTCAAGCCAAGCTGGCCGGCTGGGTAGGACTGACCGGACCTGATACCTGGCCGTGTCCGTCCTGACAGTGACGGCAAGTGACAGACCTAGACGAGGTACGTGGCGCAGGCGAGACGAAGAGGGGAATGGGATGGGATAAGATGCCAAGGGTTGACGAGTAGGGGATGTCGGAGGAGAGAGTAGCAGGAGGGATGACCCAAGGCCGAGACGAGGCGAGGAGGCTACGACAACAAGATAGGATCAATCACGACTGGGCCTAGCTAGTAATACATGATGCGCGGCGACACGACACGCCCAGCGCCCATCGTCGCCCAGCACCCGTCGCTCATTGCTCATCGCTCGATGCATGCGGCACTCAGTCAACAGTCAGCCAGTCGACGCCGCGCCGACGCCGCCGTCACCGCCATTCAAGGGCTCGCTGCTTGCTCTCTCGCGACTGTGCGCGTTTCGCGTTGCAGGGCGCGCGGGGAGCACGGCGGCACGGCGGTACGGCGGCGGCCACCGCGCCCTGATGGCATCGCAGGGACAAAAGACAGCCGCCTCGTCGTCGGCGTGCTGCGCTGCGGTGCCTCGTGCAGCACTCGTGCACTTTGCCGCCACCACACGCGATAACGTGGCGCTCAGTGCGTGCTTAAGTGCTTGTCGGCCCAACGCTCATAATGCTTGCTCCTCACCAGCACGCCCCGCCGCCGCCGCCGCCGCCGCCGCCGCCGCCGCCGCCGCCGCCGCCGCCGCCGCTGCTGCTGCCCACCAGAGCTTGAAAACGCCCGCTCCGCCATGCGGGATCGTCATGACGCCTTTTTCGCTGTCACTGTCACGCTTGCCGAGGTGGCCGTCACTCACTGCAGCCTCGCGCTGCTGCTGCTGCTCCAGTCCAGTCCCCGCCCAACCCCTCCCCTCCCCCTTCCCTAGCCCAAAGCAGAAGATTTCGAACAGGCTGCGGGTCCATCTAGAAATTCTACAACACAATGCCTCGGTTCTAATGCAGCTAACCTTTTGCGGCGGGACCGGCCGAGGCAAGAATAACAAGAAAGAGAGTGGGTGAGACGCGAGGGGGGCAGGGGGAACAGGGCAGGCAGGCAGGGCAGGCAGTGCTAATGCAGGCAGACAGCAGGCGATCGCGACCACTCTAGCTTGCTTGCCTGCTTAGATGCTACTCGCTGCCTGCTGCCCACCCACCCCCGCCGCCCAACATGACTCCCCCTGGCTCGGTTCCTGGAGTTACATAAAGTCGTCATCTTCGACGTCTTCGTCACGGTCCGCCGTGACTGGTGCCGATGCAGTGTCGTGTGATTTTGCTGATGCTGGTGATGATAATGTCGATGCGTGTGATGGCGGCTGCTCGAGCTCAGCCATGGCTTGATCAAATGGGATAATGTGGTCGCCCTCGGCGTCGGTCTCTTCGGTCTCGGCGGCTGCTGGTGCTGCTGTACTGAGCTGCGGCGTCGCCAAACTCTCCGGCAGCCGCCGTTCGCCCTCAACAGGGGGTGTGTTTTGGCCTGCACTTGTCACTTTCCCATTTAGGCCGGGCAGCGGTCTCGGCGTGCGTGACGGTGAAGCGCGTGCAGCAGCTGGCTCGCTCGTGGCAGTGACGCGAGGGGGCTCTTCTTTCGTGATGTCGACGGCGTTGACGCCGCCGCCGCGCCCGCCGAGAACGTCCTCAGCGCCCAGGAACGGACGACGGTCGACGCGCTCGGCGTCGTCCTCGCCGTCGTCACCCCCGTCCTCGCCGTCCTGGTCACCAACGTCGTGCACCAGCGGGTCGTAGTGAAAGTCCATGTCCTCGTCGTCGTCGGCGACAATCCGCGCGTACTCGAGGAACAGACGAAACATGTACGCCTGCAGGTCCTCGAGGCGGAACATGCGCTCGACAAAGCACTTGCCGTTGTGGGCGAGCGCCTTGGCCGTGCCGTCAAACGCGAGGTCGGGCTGCTTTGGCGAGCCGCGGAAGAATGCGAGGATATCGGCGAGATCGGAAAAGTCGAGCTTGGACGGGATGTACATGAACCAGCTGGGGGTGTCAGTGCGTGGGTTGGCTGGTGGGTCGAGCGCGGAGCGGGCAGCACCTCGTCGCGCCGCGCCGCGCCGCGCGCCACTCACGGAATGAGATGCGGCTGGAACCACTCTGTAAAGATGCCACTTTTGATGACGACCGAGTTTGTGCTCATGAGCCGCCTGAAGCGCCCGCTCCAGCCGTTCCCGTCGATATCCAGCAGAAACTTGTGCTTGTTCATGGCTGTCGAGCGCTGGAACGGCGCAAAGTCGATCTCCTGCTCCATGTCGTCGCAGGTGCCGTCTTCCTCGTCGCACTGGATCGGCTGGCCCGCGAGCGCCATGTCGAAGAAGTAGTCGCCGACGCGGGCGGTCGTGCCGTTCTCCGTCCTGTACCCGAGCGGCAGGACGTCGTGCCGCAGCTGGCCGTAGTGCCCGTTGGCATGCGCGTGCTCGTGCCCCTGCCCATCACCAAGGTCCGGCACCATGAAGCTCGTGAGCGCGCGCGAGTGGTTGTTGGCAAAGTGGTGCAGCCGGACGCGGTGCGACTGGCGCCATGGCACGTCGCGCGTCATCTCGGCCATGCCGGTCGGCGACCCGCGCCACACGAGGCGCGGGTCGCTCTTCTTCTCCCACACAGGATCGCGACCGGTACGGTCGGCGAACTGGTCGAGCGGGGTGACGAGGATGTCCGAGTTGACGCTTGTTTTCGCCAGACTAAAAAGCGGCAGGAGCTGCGAGTGCGGGCGCGGGTGCGAGTCGGGCGTATGCGCTTCCAGCGTCAGCCCGTGCAGCGGCACGAGGTACGGGTTGTGGCAAATGTCGCCCGCCTCGAGCGGGTTGTAGATGAACGACTTGCCCTCGTACGCGGTGGGGTTGGTGCGCAGCGCCGAATCGGGCGGGCACGACGACGCGAGCTCGACGTTGCCGTCGTCGTTCTCGTCTAGCCGCGTCGTGTCTGCGAGTGTCAGCGCGCCGCAAGCAGAACAACACCCACGCTTCCCCTTGAGCCCGAGCGAGGCGAGCGACGACCGCCGCTCCCACGGGAGGTAGATCTGCGGCTGGTCGAAGATGGAGAAGGTCGCGTTGAGGTCCGGAAGGTGGTGCGCGAATGCACGGACGAGTCTGGGGAGTGTCAGCTTGCTTCTTGGGCCACACCCACTTGACCGCCGCCTTGGCCCGGGGCCACGTCCCCTCCCACGCCAGCCCGCCCTTGTCCTCGATGTGCGGCCGCACGCGCCCATCCTTGACCTGGAGCACGAACACCTCGTTCATCTTCATCACCTCGTCGAGCCGGCGGCGCACCTCGTGTCTCGGCAGCGCCCAGAACGGCGCGAGGTCGAGGCTGATGCGGTCATACTCGTCAGGCAGTACCAGCTGGTGCTTGCTCGCAAAGCCCCACCACGCGTCGAACCCGCGCGGCGGGGGGCGCCCGTACCGCCGCTCGTACTCTGCCGCGGCGTCGGCGAGCGTGTGGCTCTGGCGCGCCAGCAGTTCCTCCCACCGCCGCTCGCCGAGCGCAAGCAGCAAAGGGATGGGGTGCGGGGCTGCCGCGTCGCGCGAGAGCACCATGTGCCCGGTGGACGAGAAGACGTGGTGCGTGTGCGTGTGCGCGTGCGCGTGGGTGTGCGATGCTGCTGCTGCCGAGCGCAGCGCCGCCGCGCCAGCCGACTCGGACGCGGACACGTTGCCCGGCACGCCGCGCAGCCGGGCCAGGTCGGCAAAGTACGCCTCGACGGGGGACACGAAGCGGCACGCCGGCGCGGGGGGCGCGAACCACTGGAGCGGGGCGGCAGCGGTTTCGAGCAGGCCGTCGCCGTCGTGCAGGGCGTGCAGGAGCACGAGCGTTCCGAGGAGGAGCAGGAGCAGCAGCAGGCGGCGGCGCAGCGGGCGGAGCAGGCGGCGGGTGACGCCGGGGAGGCATGTAGACGCCGACGACGACGGCGGCGGCGCGGCGGACCGTTTGCTCAGCATGCGGCGGTACGTTGAGCCCGACGCGGCCGACGCCGACGCCGACGCCGACGCCCGCCGTGCATGCACCTTGCGCGCGATGGGCGAGAGCGCACGGTCGCGGTCGCGCGGCTTGCGCGCCGGCGACGGCGGGTCGTCGGCGGCCTCGTCGGCGCCGCCCATGCCGGCCGTGACGCTGCTCGCGCGCTGCCGCGAGCTCGAGCCCGACAGCGGGCGCCCCGAGGCCGAGTCGGCGCGCGAGCGCGTGCGGGTGTGCGAGAGGCGCATGGGGGTGTGGTGGGGAGTGATGTGGAGACTGTCAGTCAAGTCATCTGCGATTCGATGCGTGCAGCGGCGGCGGCGTCGTCGTCGTCGTCGGTGTGCCGCCGCCCTGCGTTTCTGTTCAGGGGCGGCGGCCGATCTGCACAAAGTTTGGTTATTGCCAGCCAGGCACTCTAATCCATCATTGACTCGGCGCCGCAGGTGTCTCGGAGCATGCAAGAATGCAAGCGCATAGCCGAGACACAACTGCTGCGTGCTGCGTGCTGCGTGCACACGCACACGATCGACTCGTGTGCACGCACTCTTGCACTGATGCAGAGCCGCGGCAGACGCGGCTACCCTCCCCCACCCACCCGGATATCTTTACGAGAGACCCCCCCCCTACATGACAATCAGGGCGCAATCCGCGGCGTCCAGCGGCATTTGATGCCACACATTCACAATACATCCATCTCCTCCGCAGTAGCCCAGCCGCCAAGCCACTACGCCTACGCCCACATGCCAATGGGGCACGGCTTCCACCCCTCTGCGTGTCGCCAGCCGGGCGCAAGCTCGGCCACAGCGCTGTCGCTTTCTGTTTCGGCCACGGGGCGGCGCGATGCCAGCTGAGCGGCCGTCAGCGGCGCTCCCTTCCGCCTGCTTACCTTGTGCTCCAAGGCCCGCACATTGGCCTCCATCGACGCGAGGCTCGCCTCGATGTCGACCTCTGGCTCGGGCGCATCGCCGTCGTCCACCTCGAGGCCGCCGATCTCGGCGTCGGACCCGTCGTCGTCGTCGCCGTCCGCCGCGGGCGCGGGGAGGAGCTCGACCAGGCTGTCCAGGCTCGGGGCGTCGGTGCCTTCCGTCACGAGAGCATACACCCGCCGCAAGACGTCGTCGTCGTGGAACAGCTCGCGCGCAAGCAGCCTCACCGCCGCCGTCTTGTCGTCGTCGGTGACCTGCAGTGCGTCCCCGTTCCAGAGCCAGAACAGCCACGTGCCCAGCGTCCAGCGGTACGACGCGAGCTCCTTGCGCTGCTCGGCAGCGTCGTCGGCCGTCTCGGCTGGCGGGGTGAGGCGGGGCGCCGTATCGAGGATCGCAGACACGAGCTGCTCGCACAGCACCGACGGCACGGACGGGTGCACCTCGGCGAGGTGGGTGAGGAACGGCGTCCACACCAGCAGGCTCTCCTGCGGGGGAGCGGTCGCTGCCTTGCCCGGCCGTTTTCTTCGCCATCAGCAAGAAAGTCCCACGCGACCCACTCACTTTCTTCCGACCGGAACCAGCCCGACACGCACGACGGCTTCCACAACCTCCTCGGCATCCGCGGCCTCGAGCTCGCGCTTGAGCCTGCGCATCGCCTGCCCGCTCTCATTCTCGAGCCCGACCTCGCGCGCGCGCACACGCGCCTTGACGACCTTCTTCCAGCGATTCACGAGCCCCTCGGCGCGCGCGCGCCTGTCCCATCCCGACGACGACGCCGCCGCCGAGCTCGACAGCAGGGGCAGGAACGAGTTGCGGTGGAGATAGTCTACCGCCTGCTCCATCGCGCGCCGCAGCAGCGGGAGCGGCGGGAGGTCCTCGTGCGTTGCGCGGTGGCGCAAAGCAACAAGGGACGGGGGCAGGCCGAGCGACGCCGCGAGGTGCGATATTGGGCGCGCGTACGGTCCTGTCTGCAGAGGGTCGACCATGCCGTTGACGAAGCGCACGACGGCCATGGCGTACGTCATGCGGAGCACGCCGGCGTCGTGCGCCGCGCGCGGCGGGTACGGGAGGGCGAGCGCGCCGACGAGCGTGTGCAGGAGGTGCACGAACGCCGGGCAGCTCGGCGACGAGATGTACACGGCCATCTGGGGGTTGTTAGCGGGGCCTCCGGGGGAGGGGGGCGGGCAAGCGCACCCGGGAGAGCGCGGCATGCCGCGTGTCGTCGGTCGCGGACGGCGAGAAGATGAGGTCGTAGAGCTCGGCGAGCTCGGCCTTGGAGGCCCATGGCACGCGGCGAGGTGGGCGCATGGTGTGGTAGATGGTCGGACGTCGAGGTGGAGGTGACAACAAAATAATTCAGTTGGCGTTAATGCGAGCTCACGTGCAGTGACGCAAGGGGGTAATCATAATGGTAGTGCTGAGTTAATACAGAGCCAGGCTACTTTGTAATGCTTATTTTGATCCCGCTAATAGGGCAGCCCTCGACGCTCAGGTGGCATTACACCCAGAAACACACATGCACGGTCAACGTGCATACGACATTCTATGGCTCCTCCTGTGCACAGTTACGCTAGATGTGGTGCCCTGGCATCAGTGGTGCCCAGCGCGTCAACTCACTAGGCAGCGTCTCGAGCGGACGGCTGATCTTGAGCGTCTGCAGCGAGTGGCGCCAGGCCTTCTGCGCGCCGAACGCCAGCCCGCCGAACCGCGAGCCGGGGACATACTGCTCGTCGGCATCGCCGCCCTTCTCGGCGTGGCTGGGCGTCGGCGACGCCGATGGCGCCGCCGTCGACGGCGCCTTGACGCCGTTGTACACGTCCCATGCGCCGGCGGCGGCCTTGGTCTGCGGCGTGCTGCTGTCAGCGGGTCCGGCGGGCAAACTTACAGGTTGGCGCAGTTCTCCCACTTGAACAGCGAGCGCTGGGCGCGGGCCTTCTCGCGGAGGAAGATGCCCTGGTGGGTCAGCCTAGCCAGCGACACGCCACCCACGACGAGCATGTTGATGCAGCCCATGATGAAGAGCATCCAGCTGGCGACCTGCGGGAAGAGGTTGGAGTAGTGCGAGAGCACGGACGCGGCGAGGCTGGGCGGGGTCAGCGCGCGGCGCCAGCGGCAACCCACAAGGCCTGGAGCACGCCGAGACATCCGAGGCCGTACGCCTTGCTCAGGACCGGGATATAGATGTCGAACAGTGTCTTGGGGAAGCCGATTTCCGACAGCAGCAGCAGGAGCGTCTCGAGCACTGGGGTTAGTGCGCCCGGCGCAGGGCACGACGCACCGATGAAGACGCGGTTCAGGATGGACCAGAACGGCCCACCCGTCTGCGACGGGATGGTCGAGTGCTGGAGGTAGTTGCACGTCCAGGTGTTGTTGGCGGTCGTCGCGGTCGTCGTGTTGAACGCCGCTGCGCGCGAGTGCACCGTGCTGGTTGTCAACACGGTCGAGGTCACCTCGTTGGTGTGCTTGGCGGCCTTGAGGGCGTCGACGTCCCCGACGATGGTGACGACGTTGCTGATGAGCACGAGGAGCATGGCGATTATGCTGAGCGCGCGCAGCGCGTTCAGGCCGACAAAGGCGACGGATGAGGTGCGCTGCGTGGCCACGAAGGGGCGGAGGTGGGCGGGCGGGGCGGCGGGGCTCATGGTGGCGGGGGTGGCGGGGTGACGAGGGTGTTAGAGATGGTCAGGAGCGGTTAGTTGGCTGGCACGCAGCGTCAGTGGTCTTATAGGTGCTGGCGGGGCAGCGCCGCCGTCGTCGACGACAGCGACGACGTGGTGGACAATAGCGACGAGGTGTGATCGCCTCGCGACCAGAGTATTGTCCGCCACAATGGCGGTGCGGTTGGTGTGGGTGTGGGTGTGGGAGTGTGGGTATTTATCGCACCTGCACCGGCTGGTGTGCGCCTCGCAGACGGATTGTCCATGGTGTATGCCAGCGTGATGGCCAAGAACAAGGCTAACATGGACGGAGTGGTAGCGTCAAAAGAGTCGCTGCCAAGCCGCCAGCTGCCCACGCGTCGCGCCGGAATTAAGCGTACAGCGCAGCTGTGCCTGAGCCAGACGACGCACGACGCACGACGCACGACGCACGACGCACCGCGCACCACGCCCGATCCAGGCAAGCGGCGCCGCGTCCAAGTCGATCCTGCCCGACATGAAAAAAGACACCCACCCGGCAATGCCATGCATACATACATGCGCGCGCCTCAAGTTGCATGCATCCTGACGCCCAGTCAATCGGGGGTGGGTGGCAGCAAGCGCCGCCGCCAGCGACAGGCCCAGGCCAGGCCCGCGCACATCGCGCCAGGGTGTGCCGGGTGGGGGCCTGCCCGCGGCGCCGGGCGGTGTGCCTGCCGCCCGACGCGCGCGGGCGGCCCACCGCGCGGTCCAGGGCCTGGTGGTGGTGGGTAGCACAGGGAACGTTTGGCGTGTCGCGGGATAGGGCGGGCGGTATTGTTCTCCACCCGCGCTGCGTGCTGGCTACTGTGCGCGCGCGCGTGCAGTCTTGCGCCCCGGCCCCACTATGTATGCAGCCGCGCGCACCCTCAAACTTACCACTGATGGCGCAGAGGGACGACCAAGTGGCGGCGGGCAGACCGAGCACGCACCACACGACGCACACACCTGTTGACAGCCATCATCACGCACGCGCCATCAACGCCGCTCGCTTGCTCTTGCTCAAACGTCCTCTAGTCTCTTGTCTCTCCCTATCCCTATCCTCGTCGCTGCTGTCCTCTGCTCGAGCCACCCACGCGCACTTGCAGCAAAGCACGTAGCACCCACCCGACCACCACCACACTCACCCACCACCCACGACACGCTCCGACGGCAGGCCACTCGGTTCCATTGTCCACCACCTCGCTTCCTCAACACCTCGCACACTCGCTCGCAGCAGCTCGACCATTGTCCCATCGACAAGGCCACACCCACACGCACAGCGCACAAACAACCACTGCAGCAACACTGCGCATCCCACACTCGTTCGACACACACAACTCTCCCTCCAGCACAATGCGCATCGCTCCCGCCGCCGTGCTCCTCCTCCCCCTCGCCCTGGCGGCACAGTCGGCCCCCCACAGGCGCCATCACTTCCGCCGCCAGGGCACCCTTACCGAGTCGCAGTCGGGCAACGGCAACCTCGCAGAGTCGTCGGGCACCGGCAGCGGCAGCGGCGTCGCAGTCTCATCCGACACGCCGACCACCACTCCCCCGGCCGTCACGACTACGCCGCCCGCGCCGACCACCACGCCTCCGGCCCCCACCACGTCGGCCGCGGCGCCTACCTCTGCGGCGCCGACGACGGCCGCGCCCCCGACCACGACGTCGGCCCCCAACTCGGGGGTCCCGGCCTCAAACGACCCCTCGCCCTCTTCTGCCGCGGTGACCACCACGAGCGCGGCCGCTCCTACCAGTGCGTAACGACTGGACTGTCCCGTGCCTAGACACCGCGTGCTGACCTGCTTCTGCAGCTACCGCGGCGGCCACCCCCACTGACCCGACCACGATTGTTACCGGCAAGACGACGGCCGCGTCGAGCTCGAGCACGGGCGGCACGCTCACCCTCGTCACCCCTACGATGGTCAAGCCAACGGCCAAGCCGTCGTCTTCGGCATCTTCCGAGGCTCAGGAACAAAAGTCATCTGGCGGCCTGTCCAAGGGAGCGATTATTGGTATCGTTGTCGCTGCTTCGGTTGTCGGTCTCGCCGCTATCATCTGGACCGCTATCCGCAAGTGGAAGCTCCGCCCGTCCAAGCGCTTTGACTCGCGCATGCAGCCCATCGACTTTTCGCCCGACAACCGCGAGCACGGCGACGACTTCCTCGAGAAGACGCTGCACCGCTCGGCTTCGAACGCGTCGGCCGACCGCCAGCGCCAGCAGTTTGTGGCCGACCTCGACCACGACAACAACCTCACTGCCGGCGTCCCAGAGCACGACTTTACTGCTGGCTCGAGCCATGCCGGTGGCGCATACCCCGTGTACGACCAGTACGGCAACCCGCACCCTGCGCACGACGGATACTACGGCAACGACGGCTACGGCGGCTACCCCCCCGAGGCTGCCGTGGGCTACCCTCCCCAGCCTGGCACGGCGGCCAACTACAACTACGACTACCCTGCGCAGGACCAGCAGGCTCACGGCTACGCCGACGTGCAACGCGGTTCGTCGCCTCCCGGCGGTGTGGCGCCGGGCCAGACATGGGCCGCCGACCCGCTCGTGAGCTCCGACTTCCAGCTCAACGGGCGCCCAACAGCCGGCGAGGGGCCATATGCCCAGGCGGCGACGTACCGGTACTAAGGGCGATGTACCGGTAGGCAGGCTGGCCGCGGTCTCGTACTCGTAATTAATACCCCCCTCTCTTCTCGCCGCGTGCAGCATTGTGCGCGCGGTTGCGCGACCGCGCCCCCTCCTCTTCCCCATGCAATGGTGACACGTCGGGAGCAGGCTGGCCGTCGCGCGTGTCACATTGCTGGTAGGCATGTATTGGTTACTTTGGTGTGGCGGTGTGTGGTGTGGTTTAGCGGGGATGGGTGCATGGGTGTGACAGTTACGACGTCGTCGTCGCCGACATGGCCGGCTTGGGGCCAAGCCCGAAACAGCGTCGTGGGCGGTGGGGGTGGAGGTGGCCACTTGCCACTGGCGACTGGCGACTGGCCGGCCGGCCACTTCGCCCCAATGTTTGTTTTCGCCGCAACTCACCACCCACTACGAACACCATGGCGACGCCGTCCGTCCGCTCCGCGTGCAGTGTGCGTGCAGTGTCCCCGCGCCGCTGACCCCAGGCCTCGCCGAGCGTCCTCGCGCCGCACCTCCCGCGCGCCGTGTCCGGCGCCCAGCTGGCGCTGTACACCGCCGCGCAGCTGTCCCCCGCCGCAAGAGACACGCTGTACGCCCTGCTGGACGGCAACATGGCCCCGCTGGCAGAGGGCACGTCGATGGCGCACGAGCCGCTCGCGAAACGCGCAGAGATGTTCGACAAGGACGCGCGCTACCTCGTGCTCACGCGCGCCGTGCCCCCGATGCCGGGCGCGCTGCCGCCGTCCCCGGCGCCGGCGCGGACCGCCCGCCGCGTCGATATCCCCGCAGACGAGCTGCTCGGCTTCGCGAGCTTCCGCTTCGATACCGAGGAGACGGCGGGCCCGGACGACGCAGAGGTTATCTACTGGTGGGTTGGGTGGCGGGAGGGGGAGAGGCCTCGGGGGCTGGGGGCCGGAGTGACCGGAGGGAAGGAAGCGCCCGCCCGCCGGCTGACACACAGCAGCTACGAGGTGCAGCTCGCGCCCGAGGCGCGCGGCGCCGGCCTCGCGGCGCAGCTCATGGCCGAGCTCGAGGCTATTGGCAGGCGGCGCGGCATGGCAAAGGCGATGCTGACGTGTTTGGCGTGTAAGTGGGCGTGCACCTCGCTGTGCTTGTTGTTGCCGCCGCTCCTCCCCCACCCCACCCCACCCCACCAGCCCACCACCCCACCACTCCCGCTCGCTGACGCTCGCTCGGCTCGTGCAGCAAACATCCCCGCGCTCCGCTTCTACTCCAAGGCAGGCTACGCGCCCGACGAGATCGACCCGACGCGCATGGCCGACGACGACGACGGGTGGGAGGACGTCGACGCAGACGGCGAGGTCCGCCGGCCAGATTACCGCATCCTGAGTAAGGTGCTGTAGGACCTACATGCGTGCGCCGTATAATGCTAGTGCTAGTGTACATTATGTAGAGTATCATGGCCAGGTGGCGAGGACGAGCGCGGCGGGCGACGTGCCGCTGGGTGCGGGGCGGTCGCCGCCGTCGCCGTCGCCACGCAGCGCGGCCGCGCTCGCGGCCAGCTCGTCGAGAAGCTCCGGCGTGCTCGGTAACGCCCACACCGCCTCGCGGAACGTCCAGTCGCGGCGTGCACGCTTGGCCCGGCGCACCGGCGCAGGCGACGGCAGCCGGCGGAGAAAGTCGAGCGCGGGGTCAGCCTCCACGCCCGCGCCCGTGTCCTTGCCCTTGCCCTTGCCCTTGTCTGGGCTGCCGCCGGACGCGCCAGGCCGGAGGGCGAAGAACGCCGCGACGTCGTCCTCGGCGTCGGCCGGCTTGCGTCGCGGCGTCGTGCGCTGCCTCGTCGGCGTCGTGTCCGCCGCGCCGCGCGGCTTGGTCGGCGTCGTCTCCACGCCATCCTCGTCCTCGTCGTCCACCCCGCGAGCGCGCTTCGACGGCGTAGCAACGCCCCTCAGCGGGCTCGCGGTCGCCGGCGCATGGCGGTGCGCCGGGGAGCTGACAAGCCCGGAGAGGTCGACGCCCGACGCGTACTTGAACTTCTTTTTCGGCGTCGCGAACGGCGAGAGGGCGGGCACGGCCGACGGCGCCGGCGCCGCCTGCGTCTGTGTCCGTGCTCGGCGGGGCGAGGTCTCCGCCGCCGCGAGCAGCCGGCGCGACGTCGCCAGCGCGGACTTGAAGCGCGCCGGCGAGACCGACGACGCGCGCTGTACCGCCGTCTCGAGCAGGTCGTGGGATTGCACGCTGGGGTGGTGCGTTAGTAAGGACGTTGGAGGGGGGGGGGGGCGACGCGACGCACCGCTCGCAGCCCAGCAGCGCCGCGACGCCGACCAGCGCCGTCCGCTCCTCGGGCCGCAGGTCGTTGCCCTTCCCCGGCGCCGTCAGGTGCCGCAGCGTCGAGAGGATGTCCGCCGCGACGGGGAGCGCGGGGTGCGTTGTGGACGGGAAGAGGGGCGCGAGTTCGTGCGACATGGTGGGGGGAGACACGACAAGAGTTGAGACAATGGCGGTTGCTTGACGCGTTTTGACTTTTGAGTGGCAACAACCGGGGGCGAATGACGCAGTGGGGCAGTGGCTGGCTGGTACAGCGACGGCTACACCGAACACGCCCAACACACCCACACCCACACCCACACCCACCCACACCCATGCATGCGGCTATGAATACAACACCCGCGCCACGGCCTACGCCGCCAGTGCAACCCGCTCCGGCTTGCTCGCTGCGTGTCAGCTCTGCAAGCACGCCAGCCGCACTCACCTTGCGCCGCCTTCGCTGCCTCGGGCTTCGCCTCCACCGGCTCGTCGACCGGCGCGTCGGGCAGGCTGATCGGCTGTGTGTCGGGCACGTCGGGGATCTTGGGCTGCGGTGTGAGTGGTGTAGACAAGGTTGTGGGGTCTGCGGCGGCGAGCATGGGCTGGGGAGAAGCACGGGCAGGACAAGCCAAACTGGCCCCACGGTCTTCCAGCTCTGCGGCCCAGCTCCCCGCGGCCAGCTCGCCAGCTTCGCCGGCTCGCGATCGCAACTCACCAGCGCCTCGCGCTGCAGCTCCTCCAGCTCCCGCTGCACCGCCTCCTCCTCCTCCGGGCTCATCTGGCTCGCGAGCGCCTCGTCAATCTCGCGCTGGTACTCGATGCCCTCGCGGCTCTGGTCCATGAGCTTCTCGACGCGCTCGAGGGACACCTCCGCCTGGAGCTGCTTGAGCACCGCCGAGCCCTGCTCCAGGCCGTGCACAACGGCCGCCTGGATCTGCGTAAACTCGATGGTGCTGACCTGCGGCGTGTCAGCTTGTGCTCCACAACACGCGCCGGCGACACCGCAGGCACTTACCAACTCCTGTAGCGTTTGCAGCTGCCCATCCGTCCGTGTCAACAGCTGCTCCTGGTACTTGCGTTGCCTGAGCGCCGTGAGGGCTCTTCGCTGGCGGGTCAGCGTCGTCGATGAGGGCGACCCACCTTATCGCCCTTGGCCAGCGCGTCCTTAGCAATCTCGTGCTCGCGGTCTAGTACGACTTGGATCTGATGGGTGAGCAAGGCGACATCACTTACACCCACCCTCTTCTGATACTGCTTGAGCCTGTCGCGCTGCAGTTTAAGGCTGCGGGGTCAGCGGAGCCCAGAGGTGGAGGCGGCGTGTCGGCCGACCGACGACGACACCCACTCCAACACGGCCCGGTCCTGCGCCGTGATCTTTGGCCCTTGCTGGGCCATGCCCATCTTGACGAGCGCATTCTGCCATACGCCCATGGCTGCGTGCTGCAGTGCAGTGTTGTTGTTGACGAAGATGTAAGTTGTGGAGTGGATGTGCATGTGTATTCGGCGGGGGCAATGACATAACCCGCGCCGGGATCGAGGGCGCGACGTGCCTCGACTCGCCGCGGCACCCACCATCGCCAGCGACACATCAACCTTGTCGTCGTCGTTGCAACAACTCTCATCCACACCCACACCCATGTTCGGCGTCAGCCTGTCGGACAGGCTCAAGGCCGCCGTCAACCAGCTCGAGCAGACCGGTAGCCAGCTGCAGCAGCGCGCCATCAGCGCGACGCAGGCTGGTCCAGCGACAGCAACAGCAGCAACAGCGACGTCGGCGCCGGCCGCCTCGTCATCCCGGCCAGGCTCGCCGGCAAGACCAAAAGTTGCGCCCTCGGCCTCGGCGGCGTCAGACTCGCCCCTGTCGCCCGCGCCGTCGACATCACCCACAAAGAGCAGCACGTCCCACCTCGCCGAGTCGGCCATGGGAAACCTCCGCCGCAGCTTACAGCTGCAGCGCGAGTCGCTCGACCTCTCGCGGCCGGGCTCGGCAGAGCCCAAGGAAGCCAAGGAGAGCAAGGAGGTGAAGGTAGATGAAGTGCCCGCCGAGGCCGAGAAGGCCCACGCCCCAACGATCAGCGTGGAGGACTCGTCGCAGCCAGACACGCCCAAGAGCACGCTCGCCGCGCCGTTCGCCCTCGGGTCCGTCACGTCGTCCGCTCTGCCCACGCCGGGAGAGGTGTCGGACGCAGAGATTGGCAAGACCACCGACCCACTGTCTGTCCCCCTGCCAACCTCGCCTGTTGCAACGCCAGCGAAGGAGCAGACCGACCCGTTGAGTGCGGTGTTGCAGCCTGCTGCCGAGGTCAAGGACAAGGTGGCTGAGCCTGAAGCCAAGGCCAAGGCGGTTGAGCCGGAAGCTGCGGCTGCGCCATCGCCATCAGAATCGCCCAAAGCCAACGGCAAGGCCAGCCCCGATCCTGATGCCAGCGTCGAGCAGCGCCTCGAGGCGTCCGAGAGACGGTTCACAGGTGAGCTCTTACCGCCTTGCCCTGCTGACCCGCAGATCTCTCAAACCGCTACACCGAGCTGCTTGGCCAGAAACACGCGGCCGACAAGATTGTCAAGGATATCACGCCTCTCTCTGGCATTTCCGACATTGACGCATTCGAGGGCTGGCTGCGCATGGCGACGACCAAGCTTAGCCTGTTCGAGGACCAGCGCAAAGACTTGCAGAGCAAGCTGGAGCGTGAGTACGTCAAGGCGGCAGCGCTGACGCCCAGTGCAAGCGTCACGCATGGAAGAGCTGCGCGAAACACACCGTCTCGAGGGCGGATCCCAGACCGAGTTGATAACAAAGCTCCGCAAGCAGCTGTCCGAGGCCGAGGCCAAGCTGTCAGCCAAGGCCAACGATTTGGTTGAGACGAGCCAGCTGAAAGCAGACCTTGCCAAGGCTGAGACCCGCGCCAAGGAGGAGGAGGAGAAGCGCTCAAAGGCAATCTCGCTGCTCAAGACGGTGCGGCAAAAGCACGTCAAGGTGGAGAAGGAGAAGGAGGCAATGGCCCAGGACCTGGCTGAAGAGCGCGCCGAGCGGACAAAGGCGGCAGAAGAGGTGGAGAAGATCAAGGCGGAGCGCATCAACCAGGTGGACCAGCTGCGCAAGGGCTTTGAGCGGGAGACGGCCAGCATCAAGGAGCGCAGCGAAAAGGAGCTCGCGGCCAGGAAAGCGGCGTGGGAGCTCGAGATGATCACGACCAAGGTGGGTAAACTTGACTGGTACAGCGACTGATTCAACAGGCGGCACACGCCAAGGAGCTCTCGCACAAGGCGACGCGCATCACATCGCTCGAGCACCAGGTCAAGGATCTAACCGAGACCAAGGTCAAGCAGTTTGCGACCATCCAGAGCCGGCAGTCCGAGGCCGAGTCGGCGCGCGGCGAGCTGGAGGGACTGCAGACACGGACCAAGGAGCTCGAGTTTCAGCTGCGGGAAGCGACCGAGCGCGTCGCCCTGCTCGAAGACGCGCCGAGCGCGCGGTCGCCCGCAGTGGACGCGACGGCGGCGCCTGCGCAGCCCTCGGGTACATCCGCCGCCGAGGTGCAGCGGCTGCTGGCCGAGGCGGACGCCAAGGCCGAGACCAAGCTATCTGACCTGCGGTTCAAGGTGCGCGCGCTCGAGCGCGAGCGCAACGAGCTCGAGGAGGACTGGGCGTCCAAGCTCGCGCAGCGGGTGCGCGAGCTCGAGGCGGTGCGACGCACGCTCAGCGACAAGGAGGAGGAAGCGGCGACTGCTGCCGCGGCGCGCGCCGAGCGCGACGCGCGCATCGACGCGGCCGACGCCGCGCGCCGCGACCTCGAGCGCGAGATGGTGCAGCTGCGCGCGGCCGTCGAGGAGGCGCACGCCGACGTCGCTGTCGCCGCCGAGGCCGAGCGGGCCGCGCGCGACGAGCTCGCCGCCGCCAACGACGCGACGGGCGCGGTGCAGGCGCAGCTCGACGAGGCCAAGGCACTCGCCGACAAGCTGCGCGCCAACAACAAGACGCTGCGCGACGAGATGAGAAAGGTTCAGAGCAGCGTCCAGCTCCTCGAGCGTCAGCGTAACCCCGGCGTCGGATACTGGGCGAGCGGGGGCGGCGCGGCCGAGCCGCCGGTGCCGGCCCCTCCGGTCGCCCCCGCGCCAGCGGCAGCGGCAGCGACGCCGCCCGTGCCCTCGGCGGCTGCGTCAGACGCCGCCGCGTCCGGCTCCCAGACCCCCGCGTCGCCCGCGCCGTCGCGCGACGAAGAAGAGGTCAACCTCGAGTACCTCCGCAACGTCATTCTCCAGTTCCTCGAGCACAAGGAGATGCGGCCAAACCTCGTGCGCGTGCTCAGCGTCATCCTGCGCTTCACACCCCAGGAGCTGCGGCGGCTCAATGCAAAGCTGAATACTTAGATGGGCGACGACGGACGTGTATGTATCGACGAGTGTATGCATCGGGCTACGGAGGGTGATGCTACGGCTCGAAGGGCAACGGACGGTCAGGAAGAGGCGTTTCTCAATTCTTTGTGTTTGGCTTTTGGCTTTTCTCTGAGCGGGGAGTCGGTCTTGTCTTGTAGGGTAGGTGCTGCCGAAGCTGACGCCGGCACCTGCGACGCAGGTGCTAGCTTACAGGCCCCAGCGCAGCGCCAGACTCGACATGACGACGCTGACAGAGCTGAGCGCCATGAGCACGGCACTCCACACCGGGCTGAGCTTGATGCCGTTGGCGGGGAAGAGCACACCAGCCGCAATGGGCATGCACACAAAGTTGAAGATGCACGCCCAGATGAGGTTGAGCCACTGGCGGTTGCGCACCTTCTTGCTGAGGCGGAAGAGGGTGATGAGCGAGTCGAGCGACGACGACAGGATGACAAAGTCGGCCGACGCGAGCGTCGCCTGCGACCCGTGGCCCATGGCCGCGCTCACGTCGGCGGCCGCGAGCGCAACCGCGTCGTTGAGGCCGTCGCCGACGAACATGACGCGCTGCGGCACGACCTTGGTGCGGAACACGTTCTTGAGCGTGCGCGTCTGCGCCTGCATCGCGTTGATCGCCTCGGCCTTGCCCTCGGGCCCGACGCCGGCGTGCACGTCCTCGGGCGCAATGTCCAAAGTGCGCGCCACAGCGCGCGCAGTCACCTCGTTGTCGCCCGTGAGCATGACAAGACGGTACCCGCGCGAGCGGAGCGTCTCGAGCACAGCCTTGGTCGTCGGGCGCGGCGGGTCAGACAGCCCAAACATGGCAGCCAGGGCGAACGGCGCGCTGCCGACACGCGCGCCGACGAGGACGACCGACTTGGCGTCACTCGCCCAGCTCGTCACGCGCTCCGCGTCGTCCTTTGACAGGTCGAGCCCGTTCTCCTCGAGGAGCTTGGCGTTGCCGATAAGAAGCTCCAATGTGTCGTCGCCGATGGCGGCGAGCGCGCGCAGCCCACGCCCTGCGATCTCGGCAGTCTCAGTGACCTTGGCGGAAGACTCTTCAAAGTTGGCGTTGAGGTACTCGACTAGGCCAACGGCGAGTGGGTGCGTGGACTGCGCTTCGACGTCGCGAAGGGCGTGGACAATCTCCTTGCGCGGGACCCCAGTGACGTCCTTGTGGAACTCGTCCGTGACGACCGACTTGCCGACGGTGAGCGTGCCTGTCTTGTCGAAAGCGATAGTGGTCACCTGCGTGGCGCCGGTGAAGGCCTCGCCACCACCAGACGCCAGGATACCTGCGGCAGCGGCAAGGCCGTTGCCGACAGCATTGGCACAGGGGACAGCGAGTCCGATGCCACAGGGGCACGCGACGACAAGGACCGAGATGGCAAACTCGAGAGCGAAGAACGCGCGGCCACCGTTGCCGTGGAACCACTTGGGGTCGATGAGGCCGCCGTAAGTGACACCCATCCAGATGGCGAGGACGACGATGGAAATGTAGACCACGATCGGGACGAACACACCTGTGAGGCGCTCAGCGGCCTTCTCCAGGGGAGCCTTGCGACCGCTCGCGTCCGAGACGGCGCGAATGATACGCTCGAGCATTGTGTCCGCCGCAAGGTTGGTAACGCGAATTGTCACTGGCGCCGACAGATTGGTAGTGCCCGTGAACACTTCGTCACCGGGGCCCTTGGCCACGGGCAGAGACTCGCCGGTAAGCGACGACTCGTCGAATGTCGTGTTGCCAGACGCGATGACGCCGTCGGTAGGAGGAAGGGCTCCCGCCTGGATGAGGATCAGGTCACCGTACTCGACCTGGTCGACGGGGATCTCACGGGCCGGAGCAGCAGCATCCTCATGCTCAGATCCGTCGGCCTCCTTGTCCTTGGTGCTCTCACTGTCGTCGTTGGCACTGCTGTCAACCAGCCACGCCGTAGGCGGGCGGAGGTTGCCAAGAAGCGCCACCGCGTCGGTGGTGCGCGACTTGGCGTACCCCTCAAGCGTGCGGCCGAGCAGGATGAACATGAGGAGGAAGACGGATGTGTCAAAGTAGGTGCCGATGGACATGTTGCCAGAGTCGGCGCCGGCCTTGACATCCAGCGCCATCATAGCGACCGAGGCAAAGTACGCCGTGGTGGTGGAAAGCGCAACCAGCAGGTCCATGCTTCCAAAGGTGAACATGTTGCGCCACGAGAACGGGCGCGATGGAATCTTGGCCATCGACTTGGGACGGAGGAAGGTGGGGATGAGGTGGCGCAGGTGCGGCCACACCGAGTTGAAGGCACGGATGTAGAACAGTCGTCCAACGCCAAACTGCACGGGGGTAGCGAGAGCAAACATGGCAACAGTGCCACGGTCAGCGCCGCCCCATGCCGGCTGCATAAAGTACCGGCGGAACTCGTTCCTGCTGGGGAGGAGGGCCATGCCGACGATGCCGATAATGAACGTGGGGATGGCAAAGAGGAACGCAACGGCGAGGTGCGAACCGAGGACCTTGACTTCATGGCGCTGCATCTCGCGGCTGCGCTCCGAGAGGCTCTTGGCGCGCACGACTTCGGCGTCGAACTCGGGCGCGACGTCGGTGAGCGACTTGAGAATGTCGCGGACGGTGAGCGGCTCATGCGGAGCGTAGGTGATGGTCGTGACGGGCTCCTTGAGGGTAAGCGGGGTGAAGGAGCGGAGAGGCATCGACTTGAGGTGGTCGTTGAGCTGCACGATACAGTTGTTGCAGAACACGCCGTCGACGCGGACAGTGATGGTGCGCTGGCCGGGGCCGTCTGCCTTCTTCTGTACGTTGACCGGAGTGGAGCTGACGATCGTGGCATCGTAGCCAAGGTCTTCAATAGTCTCCTTGATGGTACCCGCGGTCAGACTCGCCGTGTGAGTGACGACACCCTTGTTATCAAGCAGCACAATGAGAGCCTCGGTAATGTCCGGGTTCTTAGCCAGCTCGGATTCGATTGTGGACGTGCACGACGCACAGGTCATGCCGTCAATGCTGTACGTGGTGCGGATGAGCGCGTCCCCGTCGGCCTCGGCAGGAATGTCGGGCGCCTCGGGGTGCGTCTCGATGACCTGGGCATCGTAGCCGAGGTCTTCGATGAGTTCGGCCAACTCGGACGCCGGGAGCGACGCCTTGTGGCGCACCTTGCCCGACGACGAGAGCAGGACAATGTCCGACTCGAGCACGGACGCGTTCTCCTTGAGCGCACCCTTGATGGTGCCTGTGCAAGAAGCGCAGGTCATGCCCTCGATCGAGAGGGTAGTGATCTGGATCTGGTCGGCGGGCGGCGGGCTCGAGACGGTTGGCGGCGCGAGGCCGTTGGTCAACGCCTCGTGCTCTGCGCGGCAGGCCCCGCAGCGCTCGAGGTGGCGGACTCGACGCTCCTCGGCCCGCTTCTCTTCCTTGGTCGCGCGGCGCTTGCTGCCAAGGGTGGCGAAGAGGGACGGCTTTTTGGCTGGCTCTGCGACGGCCTCCTCGGTGACATTGAAGCCGCCCTCGGTGGCAAGGATGCCCTTGACCTGTTCCACGATCTTGCGGTACGACGGCGCCTTGGTGGACGACGAGATGGACGTGTCGACGGCGAAAGTGACTCGGTTGAGGAGGAGTGAGATGGAGAGGTTCTTGACCGACGACAGGCCGGAGAGGAGCTGAGTGATCGACTCTACGCACGACGGGCAGTGCATGTTTGAGACGAGCAGCGATGCCGTCGGCAGGTGGGTGGGTATGTTGAGCGCCATTGTGGCTAGCTCAGTGGTGGAGTAGGTAGTAATCAGATAAGACGCGGGGTGAGTGAGATGATGATCAACCTTGAGAAGGGAGGGCAGCAGTATTATATGCGATGAGGCCTTTGTGCCCGTTGTCGGCGTATGAGCACGTGAAGCACGCCTTGGCGTCTTGGACCCCGAGAGGTTATCGCTGTATGATCTTGTGCGCCGCCGTGCTGTGTGCGTGTGTTCGTGAGTGTGTGCGGCGGCGGCGGCAGCGGCGGCGAGTGTGCGCAGTCGGTTGTCGGCGCCGGGCGAGTCTGACAAAGATTTGGCCACTGATATCGCACCGCGTCAAGGATGCGTGGCGGCATTGCGCGCCTTGCGCTGTGTGCCCTTGGCTTGTTCCCTTGGCGCGAGTGTGTCACCATGCGGACACGAGCCTGCAAAACGCGCAACTCGGCGAAAATGGCGCGCGGATGAGGGCTTTTCGCGGCGGCGAGCGCAAAGGGCTGACTGTTATCAGGAGGATCAAATAAGACGGACCGTGATGCATGGTCATGGTCACGTGAGCACCTCGAGGCTGGCACGCTCGTAGAAGTCGTGTCATATGATCGACCATGCCGTCGCCGTCGCCCGCCACTGTAGAAGGCGCGTCGCCGTGCTGCTGTAATCCGCAATGTTTCTAGGCGCGACAAGTCGAGCCATCGAGCCACAAGCGCGGGCAACGTGCTCTGGCCGCGCAACGGCGTCGCACCGCGGCGTACTCCTCATGCCCGTCCATTGGCACATTGCTACATGAAGCAGCGTGCAGCGCGACGCTCAAAAGGGGAAATTGTTTCGTCGTTTGTTGGGAACAAGGATCACCCGCCACCCGTCATTGTTTATGTACGTAAACATCCTCTGGTCTGGGAGCGCTGGTACAGGTACTGCTGCAAGTGCAAGCAAGCGTGCTGTCAACGTGGCCAACACCCTGCGCCGGGCCACCACTACTCACTCCTCATCAACTCTAAACTACGGCAGTACGACGAGCTGCCGACTCCCGGGCACCCGACTTTACAACATGAGAGGGTCTGGCACAGGCACACTCGACCCATCCCCAGCCACTCGCAGCCAAAACAACCCAACAACGCGTGCGTGCCATATGCACGACACGTCAATGTACCGCATGCAGACGAGATGTAGACGAGACCTGTCGTAAACATGTCGCTCATAAATGAGATGCGCTCCAAGCCTTTGTGCAGGAATTACATTTCGGCTGCCCTGGGTTTGAAGCGATTGCACAGAGCCACAGTCAGTCAGTTCTTCAATCGTACGCTACGTAGCCGAGACCGCCATGTGCCCCAATTAACCCCGGCTCCTGATCTGCCTCAGGTGGCTTGTAGGGGTGACACATCGACCCGTTGCTACGCGTCGTCGCCATTCATTTTAGCAAGCTCATGTATCACCCATACGTAGGCACTGGGGAGTGCGTGAGCGTGTTTTGTAATGGCCAGTGCCGCGCGCATTCCAACGGGCATGTCTGAAGCTCTAGGAGTGCTGCTGCGCAAGTCTGTCTGTGCCACGACGACAGACACTAACATTGTACCTCGATGGTGTGCTAACCATCCATACAACTGTGTACTCTCGTGAAACTGTTGTATGGGCGGGCGCGTAGACCTGTTCAACCAGGGTGGTTGAGGAAGAGGTGTCGCGCCCTCCCTGTACAGTTACGAACAAGCTGTTCCCGAGCGAGGGTGGTGGTGCCCTTTTGGTGACCGCCTTGCCAAGCACCATGGCCGCAACGTAAAATAGATGAAACGCACGCGCGCAGGCTGTGTGCGTGCGTGTCTTTGTCTTTTGCTTTTGGCGCGGAACAGAGTGGAACAGGACGAGTGCGGCTCCCGAGCCCGACGAGATGCACGAGAAGCGACGGCCATTCACTTGGGATGAGCAGTGGCCAGGACTCGAGCAGTTGCCTGCCAGTCAGGGCCAGGGGAGTCTGAACGAGTCGCGTCGACTAAACGCCACGACTCAGGCACGGATCACAACCTGACGGAACTCAGGGAGGGGCGGGTGGGTCGTAAGTCCTTTTGTCGGTGACCGCGGTGCGTGCTGTCGGCTGGCCTGGCGCGTGCATGCCGCGTCTGCGGGCTGGCTGGCTGGCTGACGCGCGGCTGTGGCTTTTGGGAGAACACGCCATGGATCACTAATCGCGGCTTGTTGCGACGGCGGCGGCGGGGGGCGGAGGGGGGTTGGACGGCGAGGCCAGCGACCCGGCTAGCTGTGTCTGGCATCTGGCTGCTGCTGTCGCCCGCCCCGGCCCGGGGGTGGTGAACGCGCGACTCGCCCCTGGAGTTAAACCCTGTCTTTAGATTTTTACCCTGGAGACAGACACGACACGTCCCTGTAAGCCGTTCCAACCCGCCGTCTGGGTGCGGCGGCAGCTATGCTGCACGCCGCCGCCCTTCCCTGTACCGCTTCCACCCTAAACCCTATGGCGCCTATGCTCCTTGCCCCTTGCGAACCCAACTCAGCTCGACGACCACACCCCGACCAACCAGACAGGCAGGCATCCTGAACGTCCTGCACCTCCTCCTCCTGCTGCATCGCCGACGAACAATATACACTCCCTCTTCCTCTTCCTCTTCTTCTCAACTTACAAACACCAACGGCCCGCTTGCTGGTTCAACGGCCGCGACACTCTCTCGTTCGACATCACTTTCAACTAGCTGAACACCACACACGGCCATCGACACGGGCCATTCTTTCACTCTTTTAGCCAACAAATCCAACCCCCACGCCCCCCACCCCCGCCCAGTCTTCTCGGCGGACGCGCGATAACGACTCGCCCAAGACGATAGTTTCCATCGTCTTCATTGCCCGCAGTTGCAGGCTGCACGTCGTCTGAGCTACAGACGCGCCCTGCTTGCTTCCAGGGATACCAAATTTGCGGTTGTTCTCGGTGACCGTTTGAGAAGAGGGATATAGATATCAGTGGTGTGCACACGCGTCTGGTGAGTACAAGCCTTGTCGATCATCACACCTATCTTGATCTTCCGTCTCTCCGCGCCGAAAGGGGAGTGCGCCCAAGGGTTCATGTGGTGTGCACGTATGCCACTCACGGCTCGTGCGTCGTGCCCGATGTCGTTGGCGTTCGTCTCTTAAAAGTGGCGCGGCGCCAGTGCCGCCGCCTACGAGGGGCACACTACACACCACCCACATTGCAGGCGCGCACGCACCGCTCGTCGCCGGGATCTCTTCTCTCCCACTGTGCCGTGGTGAGAAAGGTGTGCGCCCTTCTGCGCGTCGTTCACACCCTCACTGATGGCGTGTGGCCCCAACATGATGGCCAGTGGCCCAAGCGCTTCCTTCCCTCCCCGCCCGGGGGGGGGGGGGGGGGGGGGGGGGGGGGGGGGGGGGGGGGGGGGGGGGGGGGGGGGGGGGGGGGGGGGGGGGGGGGGGGGGGGGGGGGGGGGGGGGGGGCGGGGGCGCG